>CABHPQ010175542.1:0-83991 GCA_902168405.1 Peromyscus aztecus
CGTGCCTGGCTGGCTTGTGAGCTGGTGGGGGGTTCTCCTGTCTCCAGACCCCTTCATGCTCCTGGAATTACAGCTATGTGCCACTGGGTCTGACTTTTATACGGGTTCTGGGGCTTCAAATTCAGGCCTGCATGCTTGGGAGCCATCGCCCCAGCTCCTGGGATACTTTTTAGAGTATTTTAGGACAGTAGTTTTAAACCCAGACTTCAAATATGGATAGATAGTCAGTCAATAAAGTGAACTAGGCAGGGAAGAGCCATGATTATGATAATATCCTTGGCTTTTATGATTAAAAGCCATTCTGGCTACACTGAGAACAATAACTACAGTTATGCCGGGGGTGAGGAATTCAACCCTAGAAACAGGGGGTCAATTAAGGTACTTCTACTTTGAGATTTCTAAATCATGATTTAAGTTGGAGAGAACCAATATTCTCACATTGAGGAAAAAGCAACGGAAATAAAGGAAGCAGAAGTTTCATTTGCTCCTTTGTGAATCCATTCAATAACGGTTTGCTGAGCACTGTGGTAGGCACCGAGATAATATCTCTTAACATAAACTCTGCCCCCACAGAACTTATAGTCTAGAAGGTAGAATACACATGCTTCATTGGTCGAACATTGGAGAAAGGGCAAGATTACAGTTGAGGATGACGTCCATTCTCCAGCTTTGGTAACAGAAGACCTGGTAAACTTCTCTTTAAGATGAGAAAGAAGAGAACGAGCAAGATCATGGGAGAGAACTACGCAGGTTATTACGGTTTGAAGAACAGCTGGGTGAGTCAACAGGATACGTTTCATTTAGTGGATGGCTGAATATAAGGCATGAGGCTCAGAATAGAGATCTTGCTTACAGCTTCCTCGTGTGAGAGATTATTCAGGAAGAACGTGCAGTGAGAGAGGCCAGAAGGACTTGGACTACAACTCTAAGAGTTCCACTCCATGGGGATTTGTAAGTGAAGAGTGGCCACAGCGGGGTTAGGAGCAGACAGATGTAAGAGGAAACCAGCACAGTGAAATGATGATGATCATGATGTTGAAGGCACTGATGGTGACCAGTGATGCTGAGAAGATTCTCACTGATGACAGCCAAGTTATTAAGCAGTTACTCTAAATCAAGAACCTCACTTGGGTCATCTCAATCAAGCCTAGAGTAACTAACTACTAAAGTAACATCCTCATGTGGGCACAGTAAGTGGCAGGTGAGGGGATAGAACCCAAGTCTAACACACTGACTTCTTTACCCTGTACCACAGTATCTTCTGATTAAGACAAAGCTGAAATTTCTTGGTATTTCACAGAAATCTAGGATGGGGGCAGGAAACAAGGAGAAGTCTATTTTAAGTATGAGAGCCTTTTTATGTCTCTAATATCACAATGTCTTTTAATCTGTGTGACTCTGTTTCTTAAAGAGCAGTAAGTAGTCATCTTAGTTCCATGGGGACACTAATTGGGACCTGGCTCTTCTAAGCTTCCCCTTCCTTCATATTAAAGGTTCTTCCTTCATTAAGAGGACAGCGTGGAACTGGTAGGAAGAAAAACAATTGGCAAGTCATTCAAAACCGGCATTTATGATTTGAATGAACTTTCCTTCCCAATTTAAGATCTGGTGCTGAATATCCACTCCAGGGGATGGGGCAGAGATTTCAATGCAGCCCAGAGACCTCATATCACATAAACTCCTCCCTGGAGGCATATGGGGTCAGGGAGGGTCAGAGCACTTATACCATAGTTCATGATATGGCTTGTGGCTTATAATACATCTGGAAAATACAATTACCCTACAGAGATCAACCTTAGGCTACTTCATCAAAACTAGGAATGGAACGGGCTCCTCTGAAATCTAGTTAGAGGTAAGAACACATGCAAAGCCGCAGTACTGCAGAAAGCAGTGAGCGCAGAGACCCTGTAGTCAAATCAGGGCTATCACTTTATACATCTGGTATAAAGCATATCAGTTTAACTTTCCCTTAACTATACTTCCACTTAATATGCTTATCAAAATGTATGGAGTCCACGCATTCATAATGAACTATACCCAAATCTAATGTCATAAATGCAGTGTGTACACACCCAATAAATCATCCAGGACTTCTATGGACACAATGAAACTTGTACTCATTCTAAGGATTGCTTGCCTTAGTGAAACCTTCTTATGGACATCTTATCACCTCTAAAATCCTGAAGTTCATTCTTTAAATAACATGGCTTGAGCCTACTTATTCTTCTTTTGCTTCTTCCAACTAGCATCAGTTTGTCAAGACTCTTTTTGGATACAGGAACGGGAAGATTGGGTGTTGCAGCCACTTCCAGCCCCCACCGACATGTTAAGAAAAGGCAGGAGTGGGGAGAAAGGAGACGGCATAAGCAAGCAGGCTTTCCAACCATCCTGACTGTGGAGTCGGTGCACAGGAACAGGTGGTGGCAAGAATGCCTGATGGATTTTGTTGCTATTGTTTCTGAGGAGGGAGGGCTCCCTCTGCTTCCCAGGCTGGTCCTGAGCTCATGGGTTCATGTGATCATCTGGCCTCAGCCCTGAATGCGGGGACTGCAGAATGACCCCACGCCCAGCTCTCAGCATTTCATTCAGTCTGAGAAGACCGCTGTATTTGAGCTTACACAGTTTCTAGGACATTTTCTCTGAACTTGGAGGCACGTCCTTAGGACCAGAAGGCACATTCAAAGACTATCTTAATGTCTCAGATGTAAAGGCAGCCAATGGAATACAGTGCATCTGTGGTAACAAAGACCAAATATGACCTCAGTGGTAAGCTGATGGGCTGGTAGGTTAGCCAACCAACAATCTCACTGAATTTTGGGAGGCACACACAAATATTGCACTTGAGCTAGAAACCCAAGCTTTATAAATGGTATAAATTATCTGTCTATTTGAAAACATGGCAGTGAAAATTTTAAGGGTCCCAAGAGCCTCAGGATTAGCCAAGCTAGTTTTAAAATGTTCTATTTAAGAAAACAGAAAGTAAGTGTGGCTCAGACTGTAAAAAAAAGGAAAGGCTAGCTCATGGGTCTGTGAGGTAACTCCTGCTCGGCTTGTTTCTGGTTACACTTTGACATCATAGCTAGTGTCCACAAATAAGGGGACAGGAAGGGCTAGAAAACTGTAGACATGTCCTCGAGGGCCAAGACAAGGAGAGGTTTGTAGACAGATTTCTTGATCCTTTGGCAGTAAGGACCTGTCAAGTCTATGAAGGGTTAGAAGCAAGACAAGGCTCCGGGAAAGTTGGCACCTCCATCAGAAATTCTATTTCACATCCCACTTGCTTATGCCTAGGAATAAATGCTACTTGGACAACCCCAGGAACACACCTTACCTCCTCAGCTAGGTAGGTGTAGGTGTGTGTGTGTGTGTGTGTGTGTGTGTGTGTGTGTGTGTGTGTGTAGATCAGATCCAGTCATGAAAGAGATTGAGTCAGGTGAAGTCTCAGACCACCCCACTGTATCAATACCACCTTTCCAACAAATGATCCCAGGGACACAGTTAGCTTTTAGGAGATCCCAGAGACCTTTCAATATCAGAATTGATATGACAAGCCAGGCCATAATGACATCTGTGGGTGCCTGGCCGCTCTGCACAACCACAGATGCTCATCCCAGCCCCAAATAAACGCTTCCCTGTACTGCCACATGCAGACTGGCACTGACTATCAGGATTCTGCTCACATGCCTTCACAGTCATTAGAAAAAGCTGTGTTGCCTGAAATTGTTACTAACAATGAATCGCAGAAACTCGGTGATTATAGAAAGGTATGAATCTAATGTACTTTCATTTCTCTCTCCCCTCACTCCCCCTACCCCCAACTCCATAAATAACGAACCATTAACTCCCTTCACGTGTCAGTCGAGTGCTAGGCCACGTTAAGAGGCGATAACACAAATTAAGGAGGGTGCTCCTGGCGGCTTAGCTAGATTAAGTTTCCATTTCTTCTTGGGAGCTCATTTGGAGGAGTCTGCTTATCTCCTCCCTCCAGTGTGTAGCCAGTTCCTGTTGATTTCCTTGCCAATTAAAAGGCATAAGAGCCTGTAGTATGCGCGAAGAAAAGCTAATGAAACCCACAGTGAAGATAGAAGCCAATGTGAGATGCACACTGCATGGTGTTCAAAACTATCTTGCTCTGAAAACATTCAGCCACTTTGACCCAGTAAAACCACTTCAGAGTCTACATTCTAAGAAAGGTTTATGCTCAAAGCTGTTCAGTAGTCACAGTATAAACTAAACTACAGAACCATGGCTAAATCATGGCCCTCTAGTAACCGAATATGATTCATTCATTTACATGCTGACCAAAAGTTTTTAGTATCATTGAAAAAAGACTGTCATAGTATTTTATGGGGAAAAGTCAGTGTAAACACTGTCTAGTCCATGTAGGACACTGTATATATGTTTAAAAGTGTGGCGAAAATGTGAAGGAAATCTACCCAAAGGCTAACAATGAGGAGGACAGGGGTTCAACTTCAGACATGTTTACTCCCTATTCCCACTGTCTCACACATTCTCAACTCTTACAAGGAATAAATACTGCTCTCATAAAAAATACCAGACATTTTTCTTTAAAACTTAGAGAGATCAACTGGGTAATTTCTGAATTTTTTTTAGCTATATTCTACATTATATCCAGTAAAAATTTAAGGACTTAATGTTTGATTGACTAGTATATTGATATACTAGCAATAGCAGCCTGGACAGGATCATTGCTGGTCAAGCTGCCTTTGTTATTTTGTTGTTGTTACTGCTTTGACAAGACACCCAACAAAAGAAACCTCTAAGAGGAAGTGCTTGCTTCGGCTGAGTTTAAGAAGGGATACAGTCCATCACGGTGGGCAGACATGGTGGCAGGGACAGGAAGAATCCTGGTCACTCTATGTCAGACAGTCAGAAAGCAGAGAGAGAAAAGCCAGCATTCTGTTGTCTTCTCCTTTTTACGAAGGGTGGGACCCAACCCGTGAAATGGTACCACTCACATTCAGAGAGGGGTTTCTCCATTCAGCTAAACCTCTCTGGACACTTCTTCACACACATATCCGGAAGTTTGCCCCCTACATAATTCTGTTTCCTGTAAAGTTGACAATGAATACTAACTACCAGAGAGTACATTCTGTATTTCAGATCACAAGGGAGCCAACTATCCATACCGTGGACCACAGCCACCAGGAAATTCTAGAAACACCAGCCTGAAACAAAGCGAGGGAGTGCCATGAGTGGTTACAAAGTGGTTACTGCCGTAAGCGAGAACATTTTTAGGGAACCCTTCACACCTACTTAGGACACGCTCATGAAGGTGTGCACGTCCATTCTGATCTGGCAATGTTTGCTGCAAGGAAACGTCAGTGCAGAAAACAAATCTCAGCTATTTCCTCGGTATTTCCAGGAAGGGAACTAATGCAAACCACGTCTATTCAGCTATTAAATTTTGAGAGCATTTCAAAGATAAGGTTGCCTTTTTCTGTCAGTAATAAGTTCAATATATCGTATTCTACCCCTTGGAAAAGGCATTTGATGATATTTAATTCTTTTTCTTTGTATTCTTGTGTTACATGTATAGTGGTAGTGGTGATTATGTGTGTGTTTGTGTGAGTGTGTGTGTGCATTTGTGTGAGTGTGAGTGTGTGTGCACGCGCGCATGTGTAAGGGCAGAAGAGGAAAAACAGAAGTCGGGGCTAATTAGCCAATACACACTGATAACAAGAGTTTCAGATTTAAAACAACAGGAGTCCTGGTAGACATCAAGAGGCAGCTGATGGATGCCCCACTGTTCAGAAGAACACTGGAGGTCTATCCAAGGCTTCCCCATATGTTAGGCATAAACTTACCACTGGCATATGCCCCAGATGTCTAAACTTGTGCATAAGATGATTGGGAAAAATTCCAGATCTTTTCAAAAGCATCAAGAGGCCCACCCAAACATTCATTTGATAGTCTAATGCTAATTAAAGGCTAATTCTCTGCAAAGTTATATATTAACTTGTAGGTTCATTTCCAGCAGAGATACAAATTATCTCTGACTGGTAGGAAAGAAAACCCAGGGGTTACCTCTTGCTGTCCTGTGGGATGTGTAACCAGTGTGATGTGCAGCCTAACGGTCCTGTTCTGTTGCTGCATTCACTGCTCTGTTTCTCAGATGGTCCTTGGGTGAGCTTTACATCTTACCCATTCTTTCACTACTTGATGAGTTTTTGGTTTTTTTTTAAGTCCTTAATAGATGTTTCTTCTCTTTGTACGTGAGCTGTGCTCTGCATTCTTTTAAAAAGTATGCTTTGGCTCCACTCATCAGCCCAACCCTAACACACATCCTCAAAACTCCTATATTCTTTTTTAAAAGATTTATTTTTATGTATATGGACATTTTTGTAGGCATGTGTATCTGTGCAATGTGTGTGCAGTGTCTGAGGTGGCCAGAAGAGGGCAGTAGATCCCCTGAGCAGAGTCAGGGTGGTTATGAACCACCACATGGGTGCATAGAACCAAACCCAGGGCCTCTAAAAGAGCAACAAGTGCTCCTAACCACTGAGCCAGCACTCCAGTAACCATTAAATCTTACATTCTTGGGAGATGCCCATACCAGTCTCTCCTCACCGTCCCACAATTAATTCTTTTCTCAGGAACTTTCAAAGAACTTCAGTAGGCGAGTCTCTCTGCTTTGGAGAGGAGCTTGCTAGACAAGGGACAGTGTCAACAGAGCTGTGCAGTCACAATATCAGATAACAACCCCACCAGATTCCCAGCCTGCTCGTGTTTGGTTCTGAGACAGAATGCACAGCTCTCCTGCCCTCTGTAGTGACTAGGACCATTTCTCAGGCTCCCCTCTACCTCCTTTGATCTCCCTGGCTTCCCCTCTGCAGGCTGCTTCCTTTGACAGAGGTCTACTTCAGGGCTTACCCTCCGGCCTTGGCTCAAGAATCTACAGGGATGCCCACCTTTTGACATTGCCATGTAATGGTGTCATCGGGAGATGTGCTGGGGATCCATGTGTCCTGCAGGCTGCAGGAGGGACATACCTGACAGTGGTCGTCAAGCCCCCAGAAGACCTTGGGATCGGCACTTGCTCACTTCTCTCCCTGTCGACGGCCATCTACTTCAGTTTGCCTTCCAGTGTTAATTTTGCTCAGCGCACTTTAATGGGAGCTCAGTGACACTCTCTCTTTTGCTGGCCTCCTTCACACCTCAGATCTTTAGCGGGAACAAGGGACTTAACGCCAGAAGCCTTCAGGACACGTGGAGGAGCCCAACAAACTGACTCCTCTTTCCTCCCCCATTTCTTTCAAAACTAAACCTCAGCGCAGTAGAGAATAGAACACTATTATACAACAACACAGAAGCTTTCCAACCACCCAAACAAGAACACACTAACTGAACCTTAGCTAATCCAAAGCATCGTTCCTCTCAAAGCTCGTAACATTAAGTCAGGTTTTCATCTACGTAAGATGACTGCTATTCCATAGCTATTTCATGGGCACAGTGATGAGGAAAATATTTTTAGATTTTTAAAAGATGGAATCTGTACCCCAAAATATCATACCAGTTTCATCTTCTTGTAATATAATGAAACCATGATATTCCAAAAACTAATTTTGTTGGTGTGTCAATTTAAAAGGTGATTTTGTGGGTTCCTCCACTGTGGGCCTCACTTTAGCCATACACTCTGGCCCCAACTATTAGGTCTTTCCTTAGTTGAAGGGCGTGCTGGGAGCAAGCTTTGGCATCTCTAACCCTCCTGGAGTTGTTTCCCCATAGGTGTCAGCCAGTCCACTCCACCAGCCCTGTCTGACTCCTTCCTTCACATCCTTTGTATTGCTAAATGGGAACCAACCCGTCTTATTCCAGAGTGCCCGTGTTCCTGGGAAGGAAGGCAGAGCACTGTTTATAAGACTCTCAATTCTTCCTCCTTTCAATTTACTCTCCAACCCCTCACACCCCCCTTTATAACCAAAAAACAAAATAAATTCTGCCTTCACATGTAAACATTTGTAGTCTCCGGTGGGAAGACACAAGCCCTGCTTCTGATTACCAACTTCCATCCAATTATATAACTGTGTGGAGGCCACACTTCCAGAAAGCTCCTGGATGATGCACGAACTGTAATGAGTTGTAAAATCATATCTCTGCCAGGTACTTTTCAGGTATCGGAATTTTGGAAGTTGGTGTCTTGGTCACTGCTCTATTGTTGTGAAAAGACACCATGACCAAGGAAACTCTTATAAAAGCAAGTATTTAACTGGGCAGGCTGGCTAGGCTTAGTCCATTATCATCATGGCAGAGAACATGGCAGCTGACGGACAGGCATGGTGCTAGAAATGTAGCTGAGAGCTACATCCTGGCCTGCCTAGGAGACAGCTTGGGCCTGGCATGGGTTTTTGATACCTCAAAGCCAACCCTTAGTGACACGCTTTCTCCAACAAGGCCACACCTCCTAGCCCTCCTAATCCTTTTCAAATAGTGCCACTCCATGGTGGTTAAACATTAAAAAAAAAAAAAACATAAGCCTTTGGGGGGCATCCCTATTCAAACCACCATGGCTGTGCTCAGCTGATGGCCGAAGAAGCGTCTTAAGTAGTGTCCCTGACATATAACACTAGAGTGGAGACAGGGAGCCATCCCACTCAGAGGTCACACACCAACTCAGGTAGTCCTTGCCTCCTTCCCATCTGCTGCTTTTCTTTTGTTTCTGACTGTTCATTAGCCCTTTGTAAGGAAGGCGTGAAAGGAGGCATATTTATTCAGCAAAGCCAATCACAAACATTCTCACAGTTTTCACACTAAACAATCTCAGCATGTTGGCCAATAGCTTCAATGAATGGTTGAAGAGAGGTCAGGGTGTGGGCTGAAGTTAACTTTTTCTGTCCCACATGGTCTATCTTACTACCTCATCCCTATTCATAAACAAACAAAACCAAAACTACTCCACAGTGTGACTCTGCGTCATTCAGAAGAGCCAATTCTGTATAACAGCAATCTACACACTCATGTGACATTTTTCTTCTTCTCAACTATTAGAGTGACTTCACTGAAGTCTGGGCTGTTTTCAAAAGTTCATCTTTAAAAAAACTTCACATCTATCCTAGAAGTTATAGAAAAGGGGAATTTAGACAGTCTGGTTTTTAATTTTCAAAAGTGTGGAATAGATCAGTATGCAGATGAAAAACATTCTAAATTCCACTGGGAAAACAGGCTTCGACACTGCTAGTGTGGTGTGGCAGAGACTGGGTCACTTTCCCTGCTGTGTAGGAAGAGCAAAGTTGTCACAACTGGACCCCGGTTTCCCCTCTGAGGACCTTTACCTTATCACAGACTCTAAGTCCATGCATGGATTGTAAGGGACAAATGTAAGACAAAAAGAATCACCTAAAAGGAACTTTTTATTTACTGTTTGTTTGTCTGTTTTAAGACAGGGTCTCTTCTAACAGCCCAGACAGGTATGGAACTTACTATGATCTTCCTGCCTTGGCCTTCCCAGTGTTGAGACTATAGATTAACCATCATGCCTAGCTTTTATTTCTAATCACCAATTTCATAACGCAGACAGTTGGCAGATGAAAGACCTATTTACAAAACCTAGTGCCAAGGTTAGAGTTACTCTAATACATGCCTGATTTGAACCAGAAGTATAAACATAAAGCATATCAAAAAAGGAAAAAATCATAATTTGTAGTATATTTCCTTCTCATATTGGAATTTTAGTTGTCAAGTAATAAAATGACAATGGACACTTTAATCCTAGTACTTGGGAGGCAGGGGCAGGCAGATCTCTGAGTTCAAGGCCAGTCTGGTCTATGTAGGGAGTCATAGGCCAACCAGAGCTGTATACTGAAAGCCCATCTCAAAGAAAATCGGGGGCAGAGAGCTGTAGAGATGACTCGGAGGTTAGGAGCTCTACCCTACGCAAGCACTCTTTCACAGAGCTTCATTCCCAGGTCTTTCACTGGCCTTTTGTATGTAACTTTTAAAATACAATATACATAATAATGGATAGTATTTAACATGGTGCCTGAACTAGTTAGTACTTGTTCCAGAAAGAATGTTTATTTGTGTTAGTGCATGAATTTAAAAGAAAAAAAGTGAAAGGATTATAAGTACATCTTTACAATATAATTTATAAAAAGAAAAAAATGATCCATAAATCATAGTAGGAACAGTCTGAGAAATCATTTAGTATTTTAATGGATATCTACTAATGTAGATATCATAAACATGGACAAACAATAATTACTTTAAAATAATTTTACTGTTTTTAGTATGCAGTAAATATTTTGCATGTATTAGATACTCTTTCAGTGTTCTTTTAGTGACTACATACAATCTCAGTAAGTCAGTGCAACATTGTGTCAAAATGACCTTTCTCGCTGGTGCTGAGGCCTCTGCGGGCAGGCGGTGTTACCGTCACTATTAAGAACCAGACAAGTGTATGCAACTGGATCTATAAGAATATTCATGTGCTCTCCTGACGATAAACGATAAATGGTTAGAAGTAGGACATCAAGGCTTTTGATTCATAATTGGCAAAAAGAATCTTTCTAGTTATGTTGGAAGTTTAGCATGGCTTAGGGTGGGGTGCCTGCAGACACGCTTGCTGGGTCCATGGTTCTGTGCCGTTCACTCCCATCTCTAAGCTTATGTTTCAGAGTCTCATCAAAGCAGCCGCTCTCCAAGGAAGCTGTGATTGAACCTCAAAGAGAAAGGAAACTCCTCTTTGGAGACTGCTCTGAGGCTATCCCCAGCCGTTCTTTCATGCTGGGATGGAATGCTGTACGTGTCTCCTCATTCTCTTTCTAGTAGCAAACATGCTTTAGAAGATTAATCTTATCTTTATATAACTTTTCAAATTTTAATTGTGCTCATTCTCAAATATGAGTTGAATCACATTTGAGCTATAATAAAGCTTTGTCTTTCCCACTAATTTAACAAAAGTAAATTTCAACTTGTAAGAAGGAAAAAAATAAAACAGCCTTGAGACTAGAGAGATAGCTCCATCAATAAAGTTTTTGCTTTGCGAGCATGAACCTGTGTTCAACCTCCAGAACCCTGTAAAAAAAACTCTAGGCTGGCCAGGCAGTGGTGGCACACACCTTTAACCTCAGCACTCGCGAGGCAAAGGCAGGCGGATCTCTGAGTTCAAGGTCAGCTTGGTCTACAAGGCAGATGCCAGGATGGCCAGGCCTGATACACAGAGAAACCTTGTCTGGGGGAGGGGACTGCTCTAGGCTGGTGCTGTGGGTTTGTTATCCATCTCAGCACTGGTGACGGGTCGTGGAGAAGGACAGGAGCTCCCCTGGGGCTCAATAGCCAGCTATTCTAGACTCTCCAGTGAACTACAGGGAGACCCTGTCTCCAAAAAGGTGGACAGCACTGTGGAAAGACAACCAAGGCTGACCTCTGACCTCTACGTGTACACAATAATGCATACAGCATATGCACCATATACACACACATGCACATACACAAAGGTTAGCTAGCCTTTAAATTTTTTTCATAGCTATCAATGAATAACTGACTCTATGAGGCTATTAAAACTTCTTGAAATTTTATTTCCGCTTGGTAAGTAAAGTTATTAGAATTGCTATTTTAAAATTACCACCAAAGGCAATGTTTCATAGATATTACTGGACACAAGATACCACAGCATCTACCAACCAGGACTTTAGAAGTGAGCCTTCACAGCTCTCAGAATATAAGCAGATTGGGTCAAGAATTAGCTGTTCGGGAATTAAACAGTTTGTTCATTTTTACTAAGAACGGCACTGTAAATTAACGGAGATAGAATTTCTCCTCTAACAGAAGTACTGTAATGGTTTTAACAACAGAGCTACTGAACACGGCCACTTTCTTGGAACTGGGGAGGACCAGCTGCCTTTTCTAAAGGGCCCCTGATTGAGGCAGGAGGGGTTTAAGGACCTGGGGATTTGTCCATAGCAAATGTCCTCTGGTGAAAGTAAGTGTTTTAAGAGAAGCAGCAACGGTGCAAAAAATAATAATAATAATAATAATAATCCTACGCACCCACAGATTCTTTGTTGAAATATTATTTTTGCTAGTCTTTAAAGAGTGTGTGTGTGTGTGTGTGTGTGTACAAACATGCATGCCTACTGTGGTGCTGCTCCCACGTGTGGGGGCCCACTTGGGACTGTCGGGTGGGACCCAGGGATTGAACTCAGGTCATCAGTCTTGGCAGCAAGCACCTTCACCACTGAACTATCTCACTTTCTACTAGACTTTCAAGAACTTCAATTATCACCTTTACTTTTGCTATATGAACAAATACTTGTAGCACAAATTGTTAGAAGGTCTTATTAATAAAAACAAACCTGGGAGCCAGATATTGGGGTGAACGCTGAAAGGTCAGAGAAATAGAACAGGCCACAGTCAACCTCACCTCGCCAGCTTCTCAGCTGATCCTGTTTCCTTAAACTGGAAGCCTCTGAGTCCTCATCCAAACGGATCTCAGCTGAACTGCTGCTAAAAGCCTAAAAGCTTAGCCAGGCTCTAGTTCCTGGTCCTCATACCTTGTATACCTTTCTGCTTCCTGCATCACTTCCTGGGATTAAAGGCATGAGTCACCATGCCTGGCTGTTTCCAATGTGGCGTTGAACTCACAGAGATCTGGATGGATCTCTGCCTTAGGAATGCCAGGATTAAAGGCGTGTGTGCCACCATTTTCTGGCCTCTGTATCTAGTGGCTGTTCTGTTCTCTGACCCCAGATAAGTTTATTAGGGTGCACAGTATTTTGGGGAACACACTATCACCACAAATATTTATATGGATTTCTTGAAAATATAAAAAATATTTTATTTTTACATTGTTTTTCTGAGTAGATCTGTTTTCATACATCCAATTGTTTTGTTTTGATTCTTTATTTTCCCTCCCTATGAAACCGGACAAGACAAAAAGCTGTGCTTCTGAGCAAACATGCTTTTCTACATCTCAACCTGAAGAACTTGAGCCCAGATGTGATTTTTTAATGAAATAAATTAAAATAATCCTGGTTCTCCTTTTCTCTTTTCACACAGGTGGGTCTCCCCATCTGTGGGCTCTGCCAACAGCACATACAACAAACAGTGGACTGAAGGACGGAAGGAGCCACACTGCACACACATCTTCGTTAGTATCCCTAAGGAGTATAACAGAACTATTTATGAAGCTCTTATATCATATTGGGCATTAAAACTAATCTAGAGAGGACATGTAGGTCATATGCAAATATAAGGCTATTTTATATGTAAGACTTGCACATCTCGGGATTTTGCTTTCCAGAACAGGTCCTGGGACAATCTTCCATGCACACTAAGAGATTGCTCACCTTTCCTTCCTACCTAATCTGTGGCTTCCTCATCAGGGTATTTTTTTGACTTCAATACTAAAGCTTCTTACTTCTCCCACATTCTAATTTCTCTATCTTTTGCTGCAATAAAATGCCCTCCCACAATAATTACTTTAATTAAACTGCAGCTCCTTTCTGCTGGTTAGATGCTGAGTTGTTTTTTTTAAAAAGATCTTACCTACAGAGTGTAGAAGGGAACTGTGTTTATCCTTGACTGAGCTTGGCCTGGTGAGAGTACACTGTCAGACACAGAGCGGAACCACCAGAACGAACACCTCTACATAGGGAAATGGCCCTGTGCCTCCTCAACAGCTGGACTTGCCCATTTCAAAGCCATAAGCATCTCTCGCACTCAGCCAATAGGGGGTACAAGCTTGGTTAAATCAGGATGTATTCAAACAACTGTTCTCCATATGAGCCTTCTGAATTATTTGTTGACGAGATAAATGAATAGTTCTAATTGGGTCCAACTATATACTGTCAATAGAGATCTGTCTGTTTTACTGTTACCACTGCTTTGCGGATATTATTCTCCAGAACAAAGATTCTCAAACAGGGAAGTGCAATCTACCCACTACTCCCCCACCCCTACCCCCCAGTGAACCTTTGGCAAATGTCTGGCGATATTTTTGACTGTAAGAAGTTGAAGGAGAAGGTTGCTATTTATGTCCAGCAAACAGAGGCCAAGGGAATTAATAAGCATCCTGGGATGTACAAGGCAGCACCTACCACACGCTAGCCTCAGAAGTTTTCCTTTGCAAGATATCAATAGTGCAAAGCCTGGGAAGCCCTCCATTAGGGAAATGAAATAAAAGTAGACCTTATGGGGTGTTCTGTCTACCATTTTATAAAGGAATACCACCCACAGAACAGATCTGAGTCAGGGTCCCATCTCAGACAAGTTGCCCACTGAAGCCCCGTGACGGAAGTGTCCCAGTGTACTCTCATGAAGGAATTCAGTAAGTCTGGGCTCATGGGCAGACAGAATAGTTTCCACAGAACAGCATCACCAACATGCTATGAGAAATTCATCCTTCACATTTAGCTTATCTGCTAGAGCATTTGTATGGAATGAAGAGTAAAATAGACAACAGATGTTCACCAAACCATACAAATCACTTCAGGGTTAGCCTTTTGGACTCACTTTAAGTCTTCTCTTCTTGGGGGATACATTTGGCCTAGAGGTGGAGGGAAGTAATAAACATCATCGATGTTATGACACCTGACAAAACGTGCAGCCATTTCAGATTTTAATCATCCTGCCCCTTACTATAAATGCGGACTGTCTGGCAGATGCTCAGAGGAAAAGCTTTATCAGGACTGTGCATCTAATTACTTATCTTGGAGAAAATTAGGCAAGATTCCAAGGGTACAGGAGACTCCTGCTCTGTTGGGAGTTATTAATTACAAGCAGACTTAAGAAGCATTAATTTGTTTTGGTAACCATGCCAGGGTGGATCTGGGCCTGCCAAACAGGATGAGAATGGGAAACTAAGGAGAAGGTGAGTTGCTTGGATCGGTTGGTAACGCAGGGGATTAAAACCAGATGGCCCCGAACAAAATATTTCTTCTGCTGAAGTTTAAATTAAATCGATGCCTGACTGCCTCACTCTTAATCATCTAAACTCAGTCCTTTTAAAAAGTGAGTTCTTGTTTTCTATGAGATAATTAACATATACTCTAACATACCACCCACACACGTATACATACACAGAGGAAAAAACATAGCCCAAAATATAAAAGCTGGTTATCTCTAGGTGGGAAAATCACAGCTTTCAATATCATATATATTTTTTTCTATGAAGTCTCCCAAAATTCCATAGCTAGGCACATGATATTCCTATAGTGAGAAAATAGTCTGTCGCAGGGCAATTATTTATATTTCGTATTTTCTAGTCCATACTCCACTTACGATCCAGTTCTGTCTCTACGACTATCTTCTAAATATTAAGATGGCTGTGTATGCTGAAAACAGACAAATAATCACAGATATGAATAAACTTTAAATCTTACCCAATATTATGTGCTTGGCTAAATGACACAGTCCCACACCAGAGGCTAACACATTATTCAAGAACCACGTGCTCAAAGAGCTTCTCTAACCACAGAAGGGTACATGTCATCATGAGTGCAGTTACAGGGAAGGACAAAGGAAGAGAGGAGATACCAGGCCACACATAGAACAGTTACAGGACATGCTGGAAGCACAGGCTCAAACCAGGAAAAGGACCTGAAATAGAGCTGTGTTTAAGTTCAACATCTAACTGACATACAACATATACATTCAGTTGTTGCAGAAGTTGGTTTATGTGAAGTACAAATAATTTCTTTAAAATATGAAATAGCATGCACACATCATGCCTAAATCTCATGGTTATGGAAAAAATGGAAGGGTCTTGCTACAAAACCCCAACAACTGAACTTAACGTATATCAAAGAGGATTTGACAGCTCCACTGGTGGGGAAAAAAAATCTAGCAACTCAACTTCAGACACTAATGAACAGCCAGATTCTTCAAAAATGGTAATCTAGTAACTGTCTGATGAAATCAATGCTTCTAGAAGAGCTTCAGTACAGATGTTACGAAGGCCAGTGCTCAGAGAATATAGGAGAGAGATGGTTCGAAGTCACAGTGGCTTGAGGAAAAGAGTCATTTGGATCAACAGATTTCCTTCAGTTCTGGTCTCACACTGGCCTTGCGCTGCTCAGGTAACCCTCAAAGACCAAAAGTCATGTCACACTCTTTCAGGCCCTTTCCTCTGTGTGTTGAAACTTGTATTGGATTTCTAATCTACAGACCGATGAGACAATAAAATTGTGTTGTGATCCATGGAATGTGTGGTCATTTAGGATGGAAGCCGCGGAACACGGACAAATCCACGGCACTTCCAGTTTGTCCTTTCTGGATAACAGTGAAGGATGATCACCTTTTCCCACGTGACTAAATCCACGGACATCCTTTTGTGTAGTGCCTCTTGTCCACTTTTCAATGGGATGTCCATTTTTTCCATGGTCGTTTTTAGATTTTCTTTATATAGTCTGCAAGAGTTCTTGGTACACAGCTTTTCGTATGTATGCCTTTGGAGTCTCTGAATGGTGTCTTTTAGAGAGCAAAACTTTTAACATTAATATAGTTCAACATTTTGCACCTTATGTAAGAAATCTGTCCCTCTGAGACAAGAGGATGTTCCTTGTGCGTTATTCTAACACCTTTCTTGTTGCATCTTTCCAAAATGGATCAGCAATCCTACTTGAATTGAATTTAGCGTACAGCAAAAGCATATTCATTTCTCCCCAGCAAAAGGTAATAAAAAGGTACTTTGCTCTCCTACTGAACTTTTACACCATATATATCATTAATGACATGTGAAAACTTAGTCTTCAATTCTGATCCCTCGGTTTATCTGCTCTCTATGAAACCAGATTATTTTCATTTTTGTAACTCTGTAACAGGTCTTTGATATCTGGAAGAAAAGTCTCTAGGTTTTTCTTTTTCTAGGTTGTCTTACATATTCTTTGCCTTTTGCATTTCCATATGAAATTAAAAACCAGTTTTCAATTCACAGTGAAGAACTCTACTGAGATTTTGATGAATCTATAAATCAGGTTGAAGTGGTTTACTATCTCTGTAATACTGTGATTTTTTTAGCCTACAGATATGAAATCTTTTTGCATTTATTGAATCAGTTTTTTCCATAATGTGTTATAGTTTCATCATAGCAATTCCATGACTGGCTTCTTTTTTAAAGTTATTTCCCACTTGATAATTTCTGGGGTAAAGAAAAAATTGAATTTTAAATTATTAGCCTTGTATGTGTAAAGGTATTTATGTTTTCTTCAATAATTTTTATTGTTTTCATAGAAAGAACATTCCATGTATTTCAGATGTTAATGTAAATGTATTTGTAAACGGCATCCTTTACATTGTTACCCTATTTGCTTTCTTTGTTTAAAGAAATATAAGGAGGCATAAAGAGGCATTGGCTTGGTTCATATTGGCCTTATGCCCGTCAGTCCTTCTTGAGTCCAGTTCTGTGCAGGATATAAAACGGATGACCCACGCTATGCATATTCAATCAGTCTGCCACTACCGTCGTGTCTAATTTAATTACATACGAGTTTCTTTTGTCACCTTTGGGAAGCTTTTCTACCTTCCAGACTTCCCCTTCCTTCTATTTCCTTCTTTCTCCTACTACTGGGGATTGCTTGATGTGTGCAAGGCAAGTGCCCTACCACTGATCCACAGACTGTGTGTGTGTGTGTGTGTGTGTGTTGTGTACTGTTCTTCCAGACGACTTCAGGAGTTCAGTCGTAGTACCCACGTCAGGACTTCAGTCGTAGTACCCACATCAGGAGTTCAGTCCTGGTACCCACGTCAGGAGGCTCAGAAATACATGCAGTTCCAGCGCTGGGGATCTGTCACCCTCCTCTGGTCTCCACGGGCACCTGTGCTCATGTACACATCCTTATACATACATACTCATGCATACATACATACACATATATACTCATGCATACATACAATTAAAATATAATTTTTTTAAAAAAAAAACCTGTATTACCTATTGTCCACACTGATGCAAGCACATTGTAGTTCTTTTATCTAATTTTTGGGTTATTGCATCCTAGTAAAATAGGAACATTGCTGAGGGTAGAATGAGAGAATGTTACAGCGGTCACCACAGCCAGCAGAGTCATCTGCTCACTCAAGTCCTGCATTGCTGGCAATTCACACTGTGCACTAAATTCACCGAGATGGTCTACTTCAGACGAGTGACTTCTGTACACTGCATGTCCCTGACACACACACAGTGGCGTTAACCATAAGCCATCAGAGCACTCTAGGTAACAGAACCTTTATTCAAAAGTAAAACAAACAAAACAGAAACCTTCCTTTTCAAGTACCATCTGGCAAAATCCTTGGATTGCAGTTACTGTACATACTAATAACCATCTTCTCTGCTCCACATGTGACGCCAGTGCAGTCCTCACATGTTTACAAATTTACATGAATCTAGCTCAAAGTCATCAGAGAAAACTCACCAGACAGAGCTGAACTGGGAGGCTGAGTGTCGGTCCCCTGCAGGAGACCGTGAAACGTTGCAGTTCCTCATGGCTGTGCTACGCTCTGTACATTAAAAGACTTCTGGAGTGGAAAAAGGATACATGCCATAAAAAATAAGATAGGGCCGGGCGGTGGTGGTGCACGCCTTTCACTCGGGAGGCAGAGGCAGGCGAATCTCTGTGAGTTCGAGGCCAACCTGGGCTACAGAGTGAGTTCCAGGAAAGGTGCAAAACTGCACAGAGAAACCCTGTCTCGAAAAACAAAAACAAAAACAAAACAAAACAAAAAAAAAAAGATAGGTAATTTCAATGAAAAAAGTGGAGATACGGTGCCATTTGTCTTAATCATTCACCTCCAGAGCACTGTTAATTTAATAATAAAATGTGAATGTTGTCTACAAGGCCTGGGCCCCCTAGAGTCTTCACAGAAATGCAAGGCTTCCTTTGAAGCCAGCATAGAGGATGGAAGGCAGCGGGGCCTTCACCCCCTTCCTGTTCTCCATGTCTATCAACACAAGCACTCCATGGAGAGCTGGATTAGTTGAAGTTGTGCATTGCAAAACAGTTGATTGCAATAAGTGACAGTCACCTTGAAAGGGTGACAAGTAGCCAACTCTAAAATATTCAGGGTCATGGATTATGCTTGATTGATTCCACTTGCTGGGCATGTACAGTTCTTTGTGTTTTGCTGGGAAACAATAACGCTGCCTCGTGTTTCCATGGTGATTTCTGAGAGCAGTACTCAAGCTTAAAAGTTACCTTTTAATCAACAGTAATTTTCCTCTAGATGATATTCCCATGGTACCCTGAATAATATTAGCACTGTGTTAATTTACTTGCTGCCTCAGGTCAGGGTACAATTCATTCGCTCTGGGCCAGTGAGGTTTGATCTGAGGGGTAGAAGAGGGATACCAAAGCTGAGACGCATGGCAATAAAATTAAAAGTGCAGACCAAAAATAAATGAGACGATTGACTTAAATATAAAATTGTTAACTTTAAAATAAAATTTAACAAATAGGAGATGGAAAAAACATCCTGCTTTGGAAAGACGTCTTGCCTGCCAGCTCACAGTCCCCACAAAATCTGCGCCCAGCAACACAACTGTCCTTCAGACACCATTTCTTAGTGTTAGATGACAGTATAACTTTCTGCTGTAAACATCAATAAATGTTCTATTGATTCTGGCCCTGGCAATAAAATACACTGCTTTAAGGAAAACGTCTACTGATCCAATTAATGCTAATCTTGTTGGGACTCAAAAACACCAGCTAAAGACCACAAAGACGCTGTCTGCTTAATGAATATTAAAAGAATCAGCACAGATTCAAGTGAGTGGGTAAGAAAGCTGTTATTATCTTAAGCAAAAATCAAAGCAGATGGGAGAGACTTGACACCCATATTCAGAGATGTGCCCGCCTCCCATCAAATCTTTTATGAATGGCTGGGTCCCAGATGGTGGTGGGATCAGCAGCCTGAGTTTAGATACTGCATCTTTATTCTTCTGGCTGTAATGCATTGTTTCCCTTACAAGTGTTTCATTTAGTGGGCAATGCAGTGATCATCAAAATCAAAGAAGCCATTATGAAACAGGTTCTCTGGTACCTCATAAATCAAGTCCTCATTGAGCTTACCAACCAAGCTCAGACACCCCCACACACGCACCCTCATTCAGCTCATTTCCAGTTCCATGCTGCTGTTCCACGGTCACACAAATGGTGATGAGACAAGAAGAAACACAGAGAGATGAGCTTAGCTGACAAGAGTCGGCAAGCATCTCATTAACTACAAAACTCCCACCACGTCTCACCTGTACCTTTGCTGGGACTCCTGTTTAATCCCAGATAGTGATAAAAAAAAAATAACAGAAATACATAATCCCAATAAAGCAACAACTTACTTTATCACAGTTATTTATTTACATGCTGGTCCCCATTGCTAGATAGGAAGATTGCAGATGCAGCATTTTTTTCGATGGTTTAGATATTCACAGATACGTCACAGTGTCCAGGAGATGGGGGACTCTAAGTCACAGACAATGAATACATAACAATATCTGCTGCTTCTGTCTCTCATGTACCAGGCACGACGCTAGACTGTTTTCTTATAATCTTTGTTTGCTCAGCTTTACTGAAGTAAATTAACAAAAATAAATGCACTACAGGCATACAATGTAATATTTTAAAGCATGTATACACAGTGAACTGATAATCACAAACTACCAAACTTCCACCACCTCACAGGTGCCTGTGTGTGTGTGTGTGTGTGTGTGTGTGTGTGTGTGTGTGCATGCATGTGTGTGTAGAACAATCATTATCTACTCCATCACACAGCACTACTAACTAAGGTCATCACGCTGTTCAACAGATCTTCAGAATCCTGAATAACTCTAACTGTGCAATCTGACTGACATCTCCCATTTCCCCTGTCTCCCAGCTCTTGGAAACTTTGTTTTTATGAGTTCAATCATTTTAGATTCCATCTATAAGTTAGTTTGTATAGTGCTGTGTCTTTCTGTGTCTGGTTTATTTCATCCAGCATAATGTATTCCAGATCCACCTATACTGTTATGAAATGGCCAAGTTTCTTTTTCTTAAAAAACTAGATAACATCATATTGCATACAGCATTATATATATATATATATATATATATGTACATTGCATGTATGTGATATATAACTTTATTTAGTCATCCAATCTCTTGGAGATATTGATTTCATTTTCTTTGGATGTACACCCTGGAGCGGGGCTGATACTACATGGGAGTTCTATTTTTAATTTTTGAGGATAACTTATTTTCTCTTATTTAATGTTCAGAATAACCTAAGCTCCATTTAGAGCTTAGGCAAGATATGGAGTCTCATGGACAGAAAGAAACATGCTCACAGACCTCGTAGTTGGATAATGGCAGAGCTGATATTTCACCTCAGGCCAGCGTATGTGGAAGTCCTTGAACTTTCAACCTCACCATCTTCTGCCACCACCATCACCACTTTGCCCAGCTCCTACAGGCTCAGTCTTAGTTGTCAGGTGTGTGGCATGGGAGGGGGAGAGGGGGGTGGTATTAGGGACCAGGTAGCTGCAGGAGATGATTTAGTGAAAATTCTACACACTGGCACAAACATTGGCAACCTCTGTCCTGCCATGAGTTAGCAGTGATAGGAGGAGGGTGTTTTCTGAACATCTATGACCAAAGAGCTTCTGAAATGCAAACAGTAATTGGACACACCACCACAGAAAGCATGGAAAGAGAGGAAGGAAATAGTAACCATGTTGTGCTTGGGGAAAAAAAATGTATAGACCACAGGGGGACAAGCCCAAGCTCTTCTGCAGGAGCCTAGCAGAGCCAAGCAGAACAGCAAGAGGTGGGACCAGATAAAGAGCCTACCTCTTTAACAGGGGTAAATAGGGGTAGCTATTATAATTCTATTATTACCCTGTGAAGAACCTGGAGAAGTAGATAGTATTGTGAACAAATATTTATGGGGTATGGTTTTATCTTCCAAACTAGTTTCTGATTTCTGTGAAAGTCATGCCCACGTGTAACATGTTCCTGTGTCAACCATAGTTCTCAATACATTCTTCTAGATCCACTCCATGTTTCCAAAAGCAGCTACTGTAGGTGGCTAATATTAGAGAAGCCACCCCTTGGAAGAGGCTGCCTGCCTCTTCTAGGGGTTGTTTCCATCAACTGTAGAAAAAAATGGCAGTGGTAAGGGTTTCTCTGTCCCGTCTAGAGGACAAGCCTCCTGACAAGAGCCTTGTGTATTCTGACTGGCACAGGAGAGAGCCTTGAGTAAGACAGATCAACCGAAGTCACCACAAGATGAACCCATTCAACTCTCATTCCATACTCAGGAAGTAAACTTCTTAATCATTTGTCCAACTGGATCTACCTGCCATAGTGGATGAATCCCCCAGACTTCTCACTGCAAGTCCATAAAGGATGCTAAGATTTTTACAATTGAAAATGAAGACTAACACAGTTTTAAAACATAGAAAAGCTGAAAGGTACACCCTCATCTCCAACTTCACTAACTGCTAGTACCAAGTCCAGCCTCCAGTACACAGGAACTCTTGACCAAACATCATTATAATGACACCATTCCTTCATTTCAGAGTGAATGATACTTGATGTGCTTGTATGGCATGATTTCTTTGAGTTGCATCTCACTGTTTGTCCCATATCAACATGAAGAATTTGGGACCAAGAGAACACTGCACAAACTTCAAAAATGGGGAACTTAAATAATGCATTTAGCCTGAAATATATTGTTTGTCAGAATGTGAAATGTCCTCACAGGCTCATGTGTTTGAACACTCTGTCCCAACTGAAAGCATTGTTTCTGGAAGGTTGTGGTGGTTTGAAAGAAAATGGCCCCCAAAGGGAGTGGCACTATTAGGAGGTGTGGCTTTGTTGGAGGAAGTGTGTCACTGTGGAGGTGGGCTTTGAGGTTTCCTATGCTCAGTGTGGTACACAGTTGCTTCTGCTGCCTGCAGATCAAGATATAGAACTCTCAGCTCCTTCTCCAGCACCATGTCTGACACCGCCATGCCACCCGCTATGACAATAATGGACTAAACCTCTGAATCGTATGCTAGCCCCAATTAAATGTATTCCTTTATAAGAGTTGCTGTGGTCGTGGTGTCTTTTCATAGCAATAGACTACTCTAACTAAGACAGTTGTATAACTGTATTCAATCCATGGTCTGTGGTTTGTGAGAGAATACTGCAACATGATGTCGTCATCTACAAAGTTCATGGTTGAGAACTGTGCATTCAATTTACCCCCTTCCAAAATTCACATAATGTTTTAAGATTATGATTTTATGTTGGGATGCATTCATAGTGATCCTAGGCCACATACTGCTGAATATCCTGAGATGAAGCCTCCCTGTAGGGAGTGGGTCACTGGGAACACATCTTAAGGTTTTATAAGCCAATGGTACTCCCAGTCCATTCTCTGACATTGACACAGTATGACTAACCATTCCCTCTCCTGAGTCCATGCCTTCCTTAACATGATGAACTGGATCCCTTCTTAAATCATGAACCTAAATGAACACTTCCTTATTAAATTGCCTTTGTCGTGTATTTTGATATAGCCGTGAGAAAAGTAACAAATATACTCACATAGGTCGCTGTCCTTGAATGGGTTCTGATCCTTCCTGGGATGAATTCCTGACATCCTCCTGGGCCTAGCCCCAAGTGGGCTGCTGTCTTGTGTCACTGGATGCTGCCTAATGGGTTTTTGACTGAGGGGTTATGGTGGTTTGAATGAGAATGGCTTCCATAGGCTTAGATATTTGAATGTTAGGGGTCCCAGTTGGTAGAACTGCTTGGGAAAGATTAGGAGGTGTGGCCTTGTTGGAGGAGGTGTGGCCTTGTTGGAGGAGGCGTGGCCTTGTTGGAGGAGGCGTGGCCTTGTTGGAGGAGGCGTGGCCTTGTTGGAGGAGGCGTGGCCTTGGTGGAGGAGGCGTTTCACTGCAGCTGGGCTTTGAGGTTTCGAAAGTCCACGCTATTCCCAGTTAGCCTTGTCGGCCTCCTGCTTGTAGGTGATATGAGCTCTCGGCTATGGTTGCAGTGCCATGCCTACCTGTCTGCTGCCATGCTCCCTACCACGCTGCTCATGGGTTCACCCTCTGAAACTACAAGCCCCAATAAAGTCTTTCTTCTCTAAGTTGCCTTGGTCATGGGGTTTTATGGTGATATTTTATTTGTACTGAAATGTGATTTTATTTGTATGCTAATAAATAAAGTTGCCTGGGGGTCAGAGCTAATAGCAAGCCATAGCAGAGCTGGGCGTTCGTGGTGCACGCCTTTAATACCAGCACTTAGTAGGCAGAGCTAGGTAGAGCTCTGTGTGGTTAAGGATACAGCCAGTATTGGAGACACACGCCTTTAATCTCACTACCAACCACAGAAGACCTGGAGGTCTGTACAGACAGGCAGTGACGAGGCGGTCATGTGGTTGGGTTTACAACCAATGAGAAGGCAGAACAGAAAGTCTATATAAAGACAAACACACAGGAAGTTGCTCTCTTGGCTGAAGAGGATCGCTGAAGCAGGAAGGGTAAGGCTCTTAGCTCTGACCTCTTGGGCTTTTATCTTTACATTGGTTCTGTGTTTCTTATTCAATAAGACGATTGGTTACTTCTACAGGGTTTTGTCACAGCAATAGAAATTATGAAGACAGGGTAGGAAAAAGGGAGGACGAGCCAGATTAACTTTGTTTTTCAATTCACATTTAAACTACACCATTCTTAAGAAACCTTGATTTTTCTCAGGGTCTTTAGAAACTTCCCCATTAGAAGAAGTAATGCCTATTTGAATCCCCACTATATACCTAGAAAAAATTACAGCGTGTGTGTGTGTGTGTGTGTGTGTGTGTGTGTGTGTGTGTGTGTAACTTTTAATTTGCCTAATGTCTTTGCATCAGTTTTACATATTAGCACAGGTTTGTAGACCTTGAGGAATAAAAATCATGAAGATGAGATTATAATAAAATGCTTTCATGCTTGTAAGTAGTCACCTCTAAAGAGATCAGTTCATTAAAACATAAATTTTCCTTTCCTCTGCAACCTGTCATCTTTTATGAAACACCTGTCAAGCAAGAGACTCACCAAAACACTTAAAAACTAGCCTTTAAATTTTATCACTAAATCAAGCTCAATCATTTGCCGATGAATCACGATTGTTCAACGCGTTTTGGCACCTAATAAGTGTTTGAATAACTATTAGGACAATCTATCTTATAAAGTTGAAATTTAAAGTCATGTTTATTTTAAGTCAAGAACCTTTTTTTTTTCTTCAGAGCTGAATGCTCGTCTTTCCTAACAGTGGTTGTCGGTGTCTGACTAAGCAGTGAGTCATAAGTAATCCCGCTCTAGCTTTGTTCTCCTTTACCCTACACCAGGTCCCGGCTCCATTACAAGGCTCCCTTTTCCTGCCACCTGAGATAAAAATCTCTAACAAATAATAAAACAAACCCTCAAAGCATTTCCGTTACAAACACAGCTTCAAGTCAGCAATTACTCTGTCTGTGCCAGCATAAGAGCCACAAACCCTGAAGGCTGCCTAACACTGGTTCTTCTCCTCACTGTCTACCAAAGGTGGCAGTGGGGAAGCGGACACGGTGGGACCTCTCTGTCCCTAGCCTTGAACCCTCCACCTCACATCCTCTCAATGTCTGCTTCCTCTAGGGTTGAAGGGGATAGGAAAAAAGGGGTTCCACAGAAGCAGAGACAGTGGTCTTGCCAGCCGGCACACACCCTTGATAATGGCGCCCCACTGGGGTCAGATTTCTCTTTCAGGTGCGGCAGTAGGTTCTCCTCTTATCTGCAGCTCCCTCTTCCCAGTGAGGCCCCTGTCTCCTGGTAACAAACTCTCCCTCTTCTGTCCTAGGAACCCTGAGTCTCCCCACCATCACAGGCAACCCTCTTCAGCAGGATTCAGGAGAGTCTTAGGTCCGCTGTGGCCTCTGATGCACATCTGGACATTAGGAACTTATGACACTCTTCCCCATCACTAATGAAGGAGGAGTGGTCCTTCAATGGATGACTTTTGTATGACCTCCTGGCAAGCAGGTTCTGGTTAAAGACATTCTAGACTTATCATAGCCAGACCACTGTGTGCACTAAAGTGCACAGAACTTTAGGCAACCATGCCATCTCACTGGAGCTTCTTTGTTTGAAAAGGCAGTCTTTCTCCCCCACTATGGGGATGGGGATGGTGTGATCAATAGCACAGCTAAATTAAAAAAAAAATCTCTCCATGATCTTAAGCTTCCTGCCTTTCCCAGCTCAGACGTTAGACATGAGTAAGCAGGCTGTGGGCTGAAGCAATGTGAGGGCAACAGCCCGGCTGTCCTGGACCCTCCTGTGGAGGTAAATCTGAGGTTGTTCATTCCAATACATTTTGTTAACTAGTTCTTTCATCCACTGCCAGACTGATTCATAGTGAAACCGGAAGGTCTTCTGCCTCTTGTAGTCCTCAGACAGACCCTTTGCTGAACTATCTATTCAACCGCTCTGAGTATAGATTCATATCCCACGTCTGATCCAACTTCTGGGAACTCATTCATGACAGGGAGAGGCTGCTAGCAGCATCAGAATGTCTGTGTCCACCCCAACCCCTCCCTGAGAGAGCTCCTCCTAAGAGCTGTGCTTCTCCCCCGCTGAGTTCAACAGTAGAATAGTCACACCGGCATTGCTGAGGGGTCCGCAGAACCTGCTCACGCACAGCCTGCCAGCTCAAAGTCACGTTCTCTAAGAGCAAACTGGCTCATAGCACCTCTGGGGACAGAAAAAAGTTATCAGAGGTTGGTTGTGGACTCGGGTTCAAGTTCACTGGATATCTTCAGAAGACCATTCGTTTCAGTGTGACTGCTGCGTCCTTACATAAAAGTCACTTATTTCTTAAAACAAAACTCCTTTAAATACCACTTTCTCAGTATCAAGAAACTTAATTAGACATTGAGATGCATTCTACACTGACACAGGTATTCATTCAGAGCCAGTTTCTAACAATGTTCAAGTCTGTGGTAAACATAAGAGATACATATAAGTTTATATGACTGTAACACGATTTTGTTTTCAGCTACCCAAAACATAGCTGTCTTCAGAGAATCCCAGAACTCCTAGAATATACACGCAGGGATTGTTGGCTATTCCCACATATTCTCACTGTCAAAGTTCAATTCACAGGCGAGCCAGGGGAAGCAGCCAAGTTCCAAGTGATGAAGCTTGGCAAAATCCTGGACTGAATTTAATCCGAATTAGAGTTTCCAAACCATCTTTCTAAGTCTGTGTAGGCAATTTATGTAATTACACTGGAAGACGCGTTTTTCCACTCTGAAAATAACAAAGCCCTAAGAGTCTTCATGTTCACAGAGAAAGGTTCAATATTGTAAAAGAAAACCAGCATGCCCACAGAAACTGAATTCCCACACAGGGGCATGCTTCCTGAATTTCTCTCTTTCCAGTCAGTCTGAACGCACTGTAGAGGCCTGAGCCCTCTGCCAGCTCCTCGCCTCACTCAAGCAAACATTTGATTCGTACACAAGGTGCTTTACTAGACATGAATCTTCTGCTCTGCTTTGATAGTTTGAGCCCAGTTGAATTTGACTCCTCGCAGTCCCTTGTACACATTGATGGGCAGATTTCTGCAGCAAGCTCAGGACATACATCCTTGATCAAAAGCGGCGAGAGCACTGCCTAAAGGAGGTGGATGGGATGGAATTCGGAACCTGGCTAGTCCATCAAGACAGGAATGCATCACTTTCTATGAGCTTTTTGTTTGTGGAACTAGCTCAAAAATCAGTTTAAATGCAGAAAATGGAGTTAAAACAGCTAAAGTCATTTTCGTTCCACTTTGACTGCAGCAGAATAAATTGAAAACAAAATATGGTTTATAAATTCTAAGCTTTTAATCACAGACAAAAGCCAAAAACCATAAATGCCAAGCAAATATGGACTAAGTTAAATGTCAGTCATTTATACATAAAATTTAATGATACCTACTTAGAGATGTGCATACACACAGCAGTAGATCAACTAGCCGAGAGAAGGGGCTAGGAACAAATGTCATCCACTGTACAAAAGTCATCTCGTCCCAATGGCCACCTATCCTCTTTCATGTCACTCCAGCTCCCCAAAGACAAAGCCTGGTCTAGAAGAAAATATTCATTTTCTACACGCTCTGTTCCCTCTGCAGCCAGAGCACAGGCTGGGATGTGAACTAAAGAATGGTCTCTTGGAAGAACGTTTCCTCAGAGACTCCAATAGGTGACTAGAGTGCCGTAAAGCAGGGCTTCTCACAGGAAAACCCGGCACAGAGTCGGGGCCAACTTTTTAAAAAGATGGGGTGTTTGTTACATGAGATAAGGGGTATCTGGCATGACACTGAATCACAGAAATCTACCCCTTGTGCACACCAGGTTCCTAAGGAAATCGGGATTTTAGAGACTATGATGTTATTAGTTTCCCAAGGGTGAAGGGAAAATTAGAAATGCTCCATTTAAAAAAAAAAAAAAAACTTACCTGGAGAGGAGGGATTATAAGAATGTCCACAGCTTGCTCAGTACAAACTGCACCCAAGAGGAACTATAGGATGCACTCCAAAATGGGAATACACAAAGCTTTCCACCCAACGACAACTGTTCGGGGAAATCCTGTTTGTGCGATAAATGACTCACAAAGGTTCTTTCTTAAGAGCAAACAAGGGTCATGCTGCTACCATTTATACTGATAATCTGGTCTGATTCAATCGACAGCATAAACGAGGATCAATTAATACTTTCTCAGCCTACAATAGACTATTCCTAATTTCCATGAATAATCACCTCTGTAAATACAAAGGCAAGAGTTGATCCAAAGAGCCAAGTCGTTTTTGTCTTGTGGACAGAAAAATCTTGTCTGATAAAAGAAATAATGGCCCTAAAATGGCATTCCTGAAAAAGGAAAACGTGCATGCAACACATCACTCGGACAGAAAGAAAGTGTTTCCAGATAATTATGCTCTGTATGCTACAGGACTGAAGATAACTCATTAACGCTCCATAGAGCAGCACACATTATTAAGAGGATAATAACAACTTTGTAATAAAAGTTCATATATCCAATTATGGCATATGGTTTTCTGAGAGAAAACACAATTAAAGACAGCTGTGTCTTATGTAGATTTCAGAAGACAGTCTCGTAGTGGGCTACAACATAAGCCCTCACCCTCCTGGTATGACAATACACACTCACACATGTGCACATGCTTTGTGAGGAGCCTTTCGTATATGAGGTCCACACACAAAGTCATATCTGCTCATAGGTGTAGAGCAAGTACTACCGCAAAGCTGGAGTTAAGAGGCAGAGATGACATTGCCTCATCTCAGCTCCCACCAAGCATCAGCACTGTGTCTGAAAGGCCTGGGGAGACTTGGCTTTCATCTGTGTTGGAAAGCAGGGCACAGTTTGGTGAGTAACCACTTCCTTTCAAATTAGAACTTGGTGTGTCTCTGACTCTTCTGCCTGCTCTTGAGACTCTCCCTCCTCCTGGGTTGCCTTGTCCAGTCTCAAGACGAGGGCTTTCGCCTTGTCTTTTTGTTTAGCCACCATGTGAGATATCCAACTACACAAGAACAACCTAGAAAAACCCAGAGAATAGTGGGGCACAGCTCCTATTGCAGCACTCAGGAGAGAGAAGCAGGAAGACTGAGAGTCTGAGGCAACCTGGCTAGACAACAAAATTATAGAGGGGACCATTTGTGAAGAGGAGAGAGACCCGGGAGAGGTCCACGGAAAGACTGGAGAATATAGAAGGCAGTAAATAACAATGGCACCTGTCATCAGCCCACACAGACAGCGAGTTGGGACACTCAAGCATCCTGATGAAGTTGAACCAAAAGCAGCATCAACAAAGTAGCAAATAGTGACCTGCAGGCTGGATGTGGCCCAAACTTTCCCCTCAGCCTCCCCAGGAGGATTTCAAAACAGGAAACCTTCCATTAAAAAGTCAGGCTTTAGGTCTGGCTAGACGGCTCAGTGGGTAGAAGCACTCGCTGACCACGCTGGTTCTCTGAGTTCAGTCTGAACCCGTGAAGCTGTCCTCTGCCCTTCGTGTGTGTGCTGTGACACACACACACACACACACACACACACACACACACACACACACGTGCACACACACACAGTTTCTAGCAACCCTTTCCTTCCTGGTCTTCCAACCAGCTGTGTTTACGGCATGGCTCTTTATTGGGTACAGTCCCCATCACTCCCGACTGTTTTACGCCTGAGCTCACATCACCCTCGACATTTCAAGTCACCGTGGGCATTTGAGTTTTGGGTCTCATGACCATCACCAAGAGAAGAGTTCACATTTTAACACACACACACACACACACACACACACACACACACACACACACACACGTATCTCTCGATTATTTGATTTTTTTTTTTGAAGTTCACATTCTGTTCTTGACCCTTGCCAGTTTCTTTCTTTCTGCTCCAGACATGGGACTGGCCCAAAGGAACCCATGTGCCTACTGACTGCATAAGTCAAATCCTGAGTTAGAGTACTATTCGTGAGCATTGCAGTGCTAAGTTTTCCTCTGGAAAGATCTACTCAGCTTGTGTGACATGTCCCAATTATCTTTAAAACAAAGGCTGTGTCTACGCACAGCTCTAGCATTCCGACCACGCTGAATGTGGATGATCCACTGTCAGTCAGATGGGAACAGAGAGGAACAAAGAAATCTCCGTACTGTAACATCTCACAGTGTTTTCACTTAGCAGAAACCGTCTCCCCCGTCATTCCTAGTGGGGACCACGCTGGGCAGTGAGGGGGCCGTTGAGAGTTCAGGGCCAGTCATCGTGTTAGAAAAAAGTGAACGGACAACTCACCAGTTCTAGACATTGTCTGTGGCCGTAGGCGGCAGCATAATGGATGCTATTGTAGCCTTCCTTGTCCCGGATAGATGGGTCGGCATCATTTTGAAGCAGAAACTCTAGGCAGCTGTAAGCATAAAGAGGCAGCCTTAGAAACCTCTGTGCCAGAAGGGACAATCAGCACAAACCCCTCTGTTGGGAACATCCCACAATGCACCTTGAGACTGGGAATGTTAGGGAGCCGATTACAATATACAATTATGTACTGGGGTGGAAGGAGAGAGCTCATGGTCTCTATCTGTCTTTATTTCATCCTAAAATAGTGCTCCTAGAAGTCAGGGCAAGAATTAGGAACAACTAGGTAATTGTCTTTTTCCCTCCTCATCTTAAGGTAGAGGACATATCCATCATCAAGATTACCAAATAATAAGATTAAGATCTCTGTGTTCACAAGTCTCAAATGTAATAAAGGACTGGCCAGGCCATTGCAGCTGGGAAACCACAAGAGAGAAGGGACTATTTCTGACATCACTGTTGGAGATGAAGATCAAGATGCTCAGAATTGTAAGTTTAAAACAGAGTAGGAAGGAAAGAACCCAAAAGGAGACTGAATAATAGAAAAGACCCAAAGAGTAGCCACACATGTAAAAGGCGTCACGAATTCATCCAGTGACTCCACGTGAAGGAAGAAACATAAGTCACACCATCAGGAATCTAGACTAGACAAAATTATGAATTTCAAAAGCCTTTTTTGGCATGGCGGTCATTTTTCTGAAAACCTGACAAAATAGGCCGCAAGCATGTCTCGCTTGCAGCTCCATGCGGCCGAGGACAGCTATGAATGTGGCCCAACACAAAAGAACACTGACTGAAAACACCTGGAGGGGTTTCTGCAGTGACAGAAGTGTGCTTGCGATGTCAGAAGGCCTCCTGGACGCACTCTGCAGAGGGAGGAGTTTGCCTCGAACTTTGCTGGAGAACCCCCAGTTCTAGACCCCCAGAACCCTGGGATGCACTGGGTATTCTGTTAGAGGGAATAACCAGCTGGACAAATGTGTCCCCAACAGGTCCACACTGATTCAATCTCTCACTCTCCATCAAGACTTGCTAATTTTGGCTTTTTTGAAACAGGGTCTTGCTGTGGGATGTTCTGTATGGCAAATGTGTTGCTAATAAAACACTGATTGGCAGTGGCTAGGCAGGAAGTATAGGCGGGACTAACAGAGAGAATTAAAAGAACAGGAAGGCAGAGGGAGTCTCTGCCAGCCACCGCCAGGACAAGCAGCATGTAAAGATGCCGGTAAGCCACGAGCCATGTGGCAAGGTATAGATTTATAGAAATGGATTAATTTAAGATATAAGGACAGTTAGCAAGAAGCCTGCCACGGCCATACAGTTTGTAAGCAATATAAGTCTGTGTGTTTACTTGGTTGGGTCTGAGCGGCTGTGGGACTGGCAGGTGAAAGAGATTTATCCTGACCGTGGGCCAGGCAGGAAAACTCTAGCTACAGGGTCTCATGAGCCCAGGCTGGCCTCACTACGTAGCTGAGGATGGCCTTGCACTCCTAACCCTCCTCCTTGTACCTCCACGTTCTGGCATGGTGGCACGAGCCACCACCCACGCATGGCTCTCAGGGGCTTAAGATTCCAAATCTAAGCCTCCCCGTTAAACACGATTTTCCCGTGGGAGCTTTCTATAGTTGATTCACAAACTTTGAAGTTGCATTTCCTACCTTTTGGTTTAAAGCCAAAGGGATAAAAAGGCAAACTGCTTCTTTAATTTCTAGAAAACTGGTGAAAGATAAATTTTGTAAACCCAACCTACTTGTCGTATTTATCTATAAAATGCTCCAAAATAAATCAAACTCTTATTAAAGTCCTGCTATCATGCTGTCTTTGGTCCTTCAGACCTTAAAAGGAAGTACTATTTTATTTGGGTAATTAAACGTCTGTGGACAGGATCCTGTGCATGACTCACTGTAAACCGAGTGTAGCCCTTTACATAAATCATCACCAGGAAGAACATTCTATGGACATGCAACCCCCAGTCTCTGAATGAGCTGCAAAAAAGTCATTTGGTAAGCTCAATGTATAATTTGGAAAACATTAAGGATTCTTTCTAGAGAATTATTGAGTCTGGAACATAGCTAAATTACATGACATCTGTACAGATAAAGCAACAGAAGCAAGGTGGAATCTGGGTATTCTCCACGCGGTTCCTAAGGAAAAACAATGTTCAACTGCTGAGGCCTATCCTTCCCACTCCCAGGGCAGACTAGCAGCTCGGCCACTTGAGATGCGAGATCAACAGAGCATTAGGTCCCTGGTAGACAGGGGGGTGTGGTCATTCCAGGCCTTTCCTCTGCTCCCTTCCTCACCAATGAGCCTGGAATGGCACAGGGCAAGCATTCAACTCAATGGAGAAAGGGAGGCTTGCTGAGGTCACTTTTAAAAATTCTCTATTTTTTTTAACATTATTGTTTTAAATTTAGATGTATTCAGGTGAAATGTGGTCATTCTGTTTCACTCATAGCAGTGTCCATCTCTATCCCAGAAATGCCCAGTGATGTCCTATAAATAACCTGCACTAGGGTTATCCTCAGAGTCTAACATTTTGGACACAGGGAGGGGAGCAGAGTAGGCAGTGTGGTGGCCTTGGAGTGAGCACAAGCGTTCAGGCACAGAAACTCATTCCTTTGGCAACTTGAGAAGAGAATAAATACACTGTGGATCACAGGCCTGCAGACTCTCAGAGCCTGGTGTCTCCTGGGGGATGGGGCACGAAGTGGGCAAACCGGTTCACCTGCTTGTTCACGGATTCAATGGTCACTGCGCTAAGTGCCAGGCTCACCAGGGCCACCATCTCTGTGCTGATCTGTTTGTGGCTAGACTAAGGAGGAGGGCTCATGTGGCAGTGCCCCTGGGTGATGATGGCAAACACTCCAGACCCTTTCAGAGCAACAGTGAAGTTCCTGTCTGAAGCAAATATGGGGCAGGGGAAGTGAGGTGAGGTTTATCAGGGGTAGCTGCTTACAAGAAGCAGGGGGTTCAGCCAGGTCTGAAGACCTTTATTCATAGAATTTGCTAAACAGTTAACCCTAGGTCACCAAAGTAGAACCTCAGGTCCCCCGTGGTATATGACACATGACAGAGTCAGATATATTGAAGACCTAAGGCCGCTGGCCCATCACAATGGTAGTCAAAGCAAGCTTATCATTTTATAGAGAGTTCCACACATAAGAACAGATGGATAGTGAGTCTATGGTCCCTCCCTTTCTCAGGATCCCAAACGAAACCCCCGTAGGAAGACAGGCATGCGGCAACCCAGATGGACGAGAGAGTGTGGCATCCCATCTGACACCCAGAAGAGACTCACAGTGCAGCATCTTTTTCCTTCATTTCCCTGGTTCTGTCCAGTTCTTCAGAATTGTCGTGGGCGTTTCCTAAGATCATCTTACTTCTCAGCATAAAACATAGGGAAAAAAAATCACAATTAATTTTTTCATTAAAAATTGATGATAGCTTTTGCACAATTGTATCTCAGTGATTTGATCCCAACCCAAAAGGGACATACATTGGTTCTCTCCAAGGCATCTAGGAAATCTATTTCCTTCCAAGGAATCCAATTGAGAACATTACTCTCCTAAAACGTCTCCCTGGCTCTGCGTGATTAAGGGCAGAATCAAGCTGCCTACCCCTCTACAGGCATCCTAGAACTTTCCAAGTAAAAAGAAACAACTCATCTCAGGCTCCTCCACCCGCTACCATACTCGATTGCTTTCTGGCCAGGCCAGCATCTCACTTCCTATAGGTGATCCTGACCTTCCTCTCCTAGGTGTTCCCCTCCAGTCCTTAAAACACGAAGTTCCCCAGTGCACAGCACTGCTCAGTGAAGAGCCTGTGTGCCATGAGATCCCAAGTACGACATCTTATTAAAACATATGCAAACACAAATGACGTGGGGCTGTGCATGCTCATTTGGAGCACGCTTGTGTGTGCACAAATATGTGGAGGCCAGAGGTCAACTTCGGGCATCCTTTCCTAAGAACCCTCCCGCTTGGGTTTTGAGACCGTGTGGCTCATTGCTCTGCAGGTCATCTAGGAGGTCTGATTGTCTCGTCAGCAAGCTTTCACCATGCCTGGGTTGTGTTAAGATTATTTCTTATTGTTTTTACTTATGTGTATCTGTGTGTCTGAGTGAAAGCCACATGTGTGCAAGTGTTCATGTGGGTGAGATCCCTTAGAGCTGAAGTTACACGTAATTGTGAGCCAACTGAACTTGGGTCCTCTGAAAGAGCAGCAAGCATTCTTAACCAATAAACCATTTCTCCAGACCAAATACCTGGACAATTGTATGTAGGTTTTGGCTATCAAATTCAGACCTCGTGTTTGCATGGAAAACACTTTACACAGTCATGTGCGTGTGTACACATGTGTGTATATATATAATTGTTTGCTTTTTGAGACGGGATCTCATGTAGCCTAGGCTATCCTCAAACTCTCTATGTATCAGAGGACGAACTTGAATTCCTGATCCTTCTGCTTCCACCTGCCAAATGCCAGATTTCCAAGTGGGTGCCACCATACCTGGCTTTTCGTCCATATTTTTTAAACAATGAATCACAATCTGTTACTAAGTGAAATTAATTAGGTTGAAGCCACCAAAATGAGGTAGAAAATATAATGTATCACGTACAATAAACGCAAATATGGTTGTGAGGTTTTTATTTCTCATGTATGAACATATATGTGAACATGTGCACTGTATCATGACATGAGATGTATTTCTTACTTGGATCACCATCTTGAATGTAGAAAGGACTGGTGGTATAGACCAACGGAAGAGCACACGTTTAGCTTACTTATACACTAAAATTACATGTTTAGATGTCATTGTTCTAGAAAAGAAGCTATTAGCTCTAACCCAGAATCAGACGCACCATAGGGGGCAGCAAATAATTCAACAGTTGTCATGCAAACTCATCAAAATCTTCCTATGATTTTAAGAACTACAGAAACCATGAGGCCCCGCCCCCTTTCCCCTTTGCAGTGGTTCAGTGATGTCTGCTTTCCATGCCTAGCCTCCTATAGTCCAAATATATTTGGAATAAGAAATTCCTCTTCTGCAGCTGCCAAATGAGTGTTCACGCCCAGGTTGGGAAGAACAGTGTCTAATCCCGTCACAGCAAGGCTGCAGTTGAAGACAGTTGGGATTCTCAATGGTGTGGTTTTGCTTGTTTTGTTTTGTTTGTTTGTTTGTTTTTACACAGGACATATATATTAGCAGGTGAAGCATTTAAGAGGCAATGATGGAAACTATTGTGTATGCCAAATAAATTCCAACAGGTTTCCAAAGCCTAGACTGAAAAGCCTGGGCTTGACAGCTCTACTTGGCATTTAACCCAAAAGCAGAGAAGAGAGGCAAGTGTGCAATGTCATATAATAATCAAACCTAAAAAGAGAGAATGGGGGAGCCTGGGGGATGCCTGACCCTCCGCTCTGATAAGACATTCCTCATGTGCCGCTCTTAGGAGGCAATGTGAAGAAAACCCAAGCCCTCCCGTCCCTGGCTCTGCCCCAGACGAAGCACAAACAGGTTCTTTTTACTTTCGGTCCATGTCCGACGCAGCAGCGTAGTGCAGCGCGGTCCGGCCCCAGTCGTCTGCCTCATTAACGTTGGCTCCTGTGGTCACCAACGCTTTAATACAGTGGAAGTGACAGTTTGCAGCTGCATAGTGCAAAGGGGTCCTGAAAAGCAAACCGTGGTTACTATTATTGCTGTTGTTGTTGTTGTTGTTATTACTATTTTACTTTACTCGGTCCAGCAAACAAACCCATCACTGACAGAAGCGCTGGCTGCCCGACTCTTGCTTCAGCTCTCAATGTATGGAAGCCGAGGAACCCAAAACCAAGTCTGCAAAGACAGGTGGCCTCCAGCAAGGCCAGCCACGTGGCACTCTTCTCTCCCTATTCCTAGTGCCCGCTCTGGGTTAGATCTATGTCACTGCCTGTCCATGACAAGGTTGTCCCATGAAGGATCATCCAGATCGTCTTCATGAAGGCCATCCTTAGAGACTGATAAGGAAGAGGGGAGGATGGGGAGGGATAAGAGAGGGCAAGGGAGTGCATAAATACAAAATATGCACTATCTGCATGTAAGAAAATGTCACAATGAAATCCACCGTTCTGCAGTAATCATGCTCATGGATTTTTTTTTTTTTTTTTTACACAAACCATCCTTAACTCTAATCAAGCTTCTATATAGTTTCTGGTTGGGTTTTCAAAGGACCAATCCCCACCTCTGACAATCCCATCCTAAAACCGACAGTCTTCCCCACTGACAAGGCTTAATTTCTCAGCCTGGAATCGAAGGCTTTCAAGCTGTCTCAATTTGTTCTACAGAACCTCTCTCACCGATGCACACCACAAACCCACTAATGAATGCAAACTGGACAATGAGGGTCCCTAGATCATGGTCACACTTCACCTTCGCTCATGTCCACTTCTCCTTAGGAGTATCCCTTCCTAACATTATACCACAGCTTCCTTTCTACATGAAGTAATTTATATTACTTATTTTTAGTTTCCAATTATTTGACATCTTTTTCTGGTGTGACTAACCAATATCCCAGGAATAATAACTAAATAGAATACTAAAAATAAAGTAACTTTAGCTCAGAAATTATTTATTAGTTTTTAAGCATTTTTCTCATTTTGTAGAAGACAACTTAGGGCTCATTACTAGTTGATTTTTCTCTTTGGTCCAAAAGGAAGAATTATAATTATGAAATTACAATATTTTACATATTGGACTGATTCTGTTTTAATTAATTGGACTGAAAATGACTAGGCATCAACAGCCCCAATGGGGTTTACAGATAAAGAGAAAGCCAGATTCAGGGACACATGCCTACAATCCCAACACTGGGGAGGCTGAAGCAGAAGGGTTGTGAGTTCAAGGCCAGTTTGGACTACACAGCAAGACCCTGTCTCAAAACTCAACGCAAGGTCTATGGATGGAACTCAGTAGTAGAGGGTTTGCCTAGCATGAGCAATACTGTGGCTTTGATTCGTAGCAACATGCACATACACACACAGCAGAGAGACAGAGAGACAGAGACAGAGAGAGATCGAGAGACAGAGAGACAGAGAGAGAGGAGTAGATAAGAGGTAGAAGAGGTGGGAGGGGAGGGAAGGGGAGGGGAGGGGAGGGGAGGGGAGGGAGGAAATGACAGTCCTTGTTTCCAGAAAACTTGCAGTCAGAGGGGAAAGACACCACTAGTATGGTGCAGTCACGGGGTGCTCAGGGTGCTTGGGGAACAAAGAGGAGGGACATTTCCGTAAGAGTGACAAGGAGGTTTCATTTGACCCGAATCTGGAAGGATAAGTAGAGTCCTCACAGGTGGGTGGTAGGGAAAGAAATCTGACAACCCCGAAGAGCTGGGGGGCAGGTAGCGGGGACCTGCTGGAGGGAAAGAGCATGTGTACACACATACCTACATGCAGTCATGTGTCACATGTGCATGCACACATGCATGCAGTAGCCATGTGTCACAAGCAGGTTGTGTTTTATGAACTGTGGTATCAGGTGGTTTTTTCATTGTATGAATTAAAACTATTTAAGATACATGGGACCACTATGGTGTATGTGGTCAAGTGCTGAGTAAAATGGGGTTACTTGGTACATGACTCTCCCCCCGCCTCGTGTGTGTGCGCGCGTCTATAAACCAGCCAGCATCATGATACAGTTTAGCTATCCAAGGGGTTATGAAGGTGAGAAAAGTCCTATGACCCTCTGGTGCTTTGTACTCATTTAATATTTCAAATGTCTAAAAATTTATCTCAAGATGAAATGTCCGATACAGAAAACAAATGCTATACAACTTTTGACCATATTTAACATTTTTATTTTTATTTGTGTGTCTGTGTCTGTGTGTACGTCTCTGGCGGGGAATGGGGGAGTTCCAGAAGGGCAGTATTTGATCCCCTGGAGCTGGAACTAGAGGCAGTTATGAGGCAGCAGACATGGGTACTGGGAACTGAACTCCAATCCTCTGCAAGAGCAGCAGGTGCTCTTAACTCCTGAACTGTCTCTCAAGCCCATATTTTGAGTCTGGTGCACTAAAGTGGTCTATTCTGCTATTTTTCTAAAACACACCCAGGTAGGCAATTTTTAAAAAAACAGAAGTTGAGAGAGCCCTTAGCTCATGGCTCTTCTCAGCTTTATGGGCATCTCCCTACAAGGAAAGATCGCCTCCTGAGGATGGGATGGTCCAGTCATCCCATGGCAATCATCTCAACAACAGGCCTGCCCCATGGACCATTCCCCACTCTCGTTTATGCCCCAGAGGCAAGGCAGCCTGAATACATACCTCCCACATTTGTCCTTCTTGTGAAAATCTGCTCCACTGCTCTGCAAGAGTTTTATACATTCTACATTGCTAGAAAGACAGGGAAAAGAAAATTAGTACATCAGGGTTAATTACTAAGGTACCTCCAGGAAGAGGCATTTTCTGCAGAGTACGAGCTGGGATGGAACGATAGCCTGGGGTCTGAAATTCCGCTAACAAGAAATAACCTGAACACATTGCAGGAACGCTGCACTGTAAGGATCTAAAATTCCTTTTTCAGAACTAATAAATCAATAAATGAAAGGGCTTCATGGAACATTTTCAACCCAATGACTAAGGAATTTAATGATTATTATATGATTAAGCCCTCCGATGACAGCCTCATCATTTACCCTAAAATTCTTTTTTCAGAACCAGGAGGAGTTTATGAAACCACGGCAGCCTAATAACTCCGTGTCACCTTTAAACAATGAAGCAACATGGCTGAGCACTACCGTTTATCACGGCATACTAAATCCCCACAATAACCACTTTCAACTCGATACTCCTTAATGGAAACAGCTGCATGTCCCTGTCTTTGTAGCCCAGGTAAATGAATGTGCTGGACCAACACTGAAAGTGATGTAATGGAGCACAGTGATCGTTCCTAGCAGCTCTGCCAGTCACAAGAGCCATAAATCACACAGCACAGAGACAGGACCTACCAAAGGGAATTGTCCTGTCGAAGGGCATGGAGCTAATATTCATTCCAATAGGCATTTCAAACATAAACCCAGCATGGGGTGTTGTCACTTTCTGGGCAGGTCTGATATTCTTTAAAATGTAGGCATAGCCATTCATCACCATTCTAAACTTGAAACGTTAAGAAGTGGCTCAGGATGTATTGTTTTATTGTAATTTAAATAAGAAAAGTGATCTCATTAATGATAAGCCTGCGCAGAGCTCTTCCCCATCCCACACCTACCCTTCACGGCCTCTTTTTTCAGACAGCTAGATGAAGTCACAAAGTACATGAATTTTTAAAGGAACGTTTGAATTGGTACAGCATGTCAGCTAATATACAGCACCTATTTCCACCTAATGATAGATGGAAAAGGATCAAAGGCACGGGTGGATTAGACCTGTGTGGGTTCATAAATCTCATCTGGTTTGAGGACGGGGTTGAGAGAAGGCGTCTGTTTTTAAAAATACAATAACTCTGTATAAGAGTTAGTATATGACTCCAGAAGGGACCCATGTAAATAAAGGGCTTCATAGTTTCATGGTTCATTCACCTCTGATAAATAGGTAATGTCTTTGCTAACACGCATGATAAATGGAGGATTCCTTGAGTACTAGGAAACTGATTAAAAACCAACACCTTCCCAATATAAGGTCATCCAAAAGACACTACGGTTGGTCAATATGTGGCCATATATCAACAATATATTGATCAGCACTTTAATCTAATCATTGATTTGCTAAAGGAAAAAGCTGATGAAAAAAGGCTCTTTGCTACAGGGGGAAAGGCAGGGAATAAGTCACTCTCGCCCATCTTTGGGATTTCCTTGACCTTTGTTTACATTTAATCATCCAAAAAATTTCAAAACTCGTTATTACAAAAATGTCTAAATGCTTGTAAATTGATTCAACCATTTATCCTCTTAACCACCACCCATCCGCTGGTAACAAAGAGGAGAAAACTTAAGACAAAGTTCTAAGTAATTTCTTTCAGTAGAAAAGATGCCAAGTAGAAATCCATGCTGTGTAGTCTGACATCTTACAGCCATGGGGATCTCTTGAAAGATAAGAATACAAGCTCTATGCATTACGCAGGATGGACTATTCGTTTTTCTTTGGAAGGAGAAAATCTGAGTGATGTGGGAACGGAGTTAGCGACACCTGACATTTGGCAGAAGTGATTGGGACCCCATTTACTAAGGAAATTGTCTTTGGTTCACGGGCAGCTTATGTCGATTAAGATGTATGAAGCCATCAAGTTCATGGAGTAATGACCGCGCAGGAGTACTCACCCTCCTGCGGCAGCGGCGTGAAGGCACGTTCTTCCAAACGTATCTGGGGTGTCTATTTCAAAGCCTGCAGACAGCACGCGCTCATTACTAAACAAGGATACTATGCTATACTTTTGTCCTAGTTAAACCACAAGAAACATTGCAGAGACAGAAAAATCAGTTAGTAGGAAAATCAGGATGCAAGCCATCGTAGTCAGAAAGAGGCAGTCACAGAAACGAATGGTCACTACTCAAGCTTGGCAATTTTATAGGAAGCACCGTGAAGTCGAGAAGTCGAGAGGGATTTATTTTTGCATTCAGCCCTGGGTGAACCACAGCCCCAGTTTCAACCCCAGGATAGAAATTTAGGAAACCAATTTGAGATGAGTGGGGCAGTGGACAGGCAAACAGAACATATGAGAAACATGGAAGGCAGAGGAGTAATCCTAGCAGGCAGGGAGAGAAATTTTCTTATGTGTGTCCCAACCTTCCTGTGAGTCTAAGATGTGAGAAACATGCTTTCATGCAGGGATTATTTTTAAGCATGCCAAAAGTAGTGAAAACAGAATCCACTATAGGAAAAGTACTTAGAGGAGTAAATACGCCTCTGGGGTAGCTAAGGAATTAATTCATAAACAATCTCCACCCTGCAGGCTTCTACCACTTTGGAAAGCCCAGGAACTTCTTAATAGATGGGGATTGGCAGGAGCAGAGATAAGAAAGATCAGCAAAGCTCAAAGCAGAGAGAATCTCTGGTTCCAGACAGCCCCGCATTATATAAAAATATAAAAATTAAATCTTCTTGGAGGGGGATCTGCCTTGATGATGTTTCAGTGCCCATGGAACTGGATGATAACATGACATTTTCTACCATTGAAATATTGAGGATTGGACCATTTTCTTTTGTTGAAAAGTATTAAATGTCAAGTCATCAATTTAAGCCTCAATTTTTTTTTCTTCTATGACTTAAGGTTCCCATATGTCAGCTCTGGCCATTCCCCCGACGCAGTTCTGGACCACTGAAAATCAGACAAGACTCTGATGCTAGGCAGCCATACTGGCATCCAGAAAGCTTCGGCTTCAGGGACCGGCAGGGGCTGTCTCGTGCAGGCAGGCTATGGAACAACCTCGCCCTGCCAAGGAAAGGCAATGGCCACACAGCCTGCCAGATACCAGACACCTGAAGCCATTTGGCTCATGGACAGGACACAACAGGCCTGATCGCTGGCATGGATTCACTTACCGGATGATAATAACTTCCTGCAGCAGTCGGAGTGAGCATTTAGGGCGGCTAAATGTAAGGGGAACATGCTATGGATTCCACACCTAAAGAGAAAAACAGCCACTCACAGTAAAAGATCCCAAGACGCGTGCAGAACATCTACCCTCTGCCAGTCCTCCACTGAAAACTCTCACAAGGATCCGTGATGTAATTTTGTAATTTTTTTTCCATTCAACAAATAATTACACAACTATTTTCTACCTTAAGATGATCTTTGTTCTAAACCAATCAAAAGCCCATAACCATACGGATGTGTGCATATATTCGTATGTACTTATATGTGTGTGTGTGTACTTATGCAATGTATGTACATATGTGTATGTACATATGCACACATGTACATGTGTATGTGTGTACATGTGTCTATATGTACCTTGTATGTATGTACATATGTGTATATATACTTATGTGTGTCTGTACATATGTATATGCATATATATGTATGTACATGTGTATATATGCATATATATTTGATAAAAATCTGAAAAGTTAAACATGTGTAACCCTATTGTTTCTTTCAGCTTAGTGGTTGAAAATCTCATTCATTCATTCATTCATTCATTCACTCACTCACTCATCTCTTACTCACTTATCCGCTCAACACTTTGTGAGCCTAAGATACCACACCAAGTACCAGATCTAATAGCGCTAAGCAAGATAACCCTCACGTGGGAAACGACCTGTTTTATTCCTGGATTCAACAAATACTTCTTTTGACCTAATGGGTGCCTGTGTTTTTTGTTAAGACCTAACAGTGGCCGTATTATTAAAAATAAAAATTTTATAAGCAGAACTGTTTACCTTTTGTAGGCAAAAGTTCATCTTCGCTATGGACTTTGCTGACGTAACTAACCCATATCAATGTATCAGTCAAAAACACAGAAGCAAAGACATCGCCGAGCGTATGTTATACATGTATGTTATACGTGCTCTGCCAGAGCCCCTCTTCAGGACAATCCTGGAGAGCAGGCAGACGTCTGGCACTTTCCTTTACAGTTAATGCTTTTCCACCTCTCTCTGCACAAGGATGCAAAGCCACAAGCTGAGGTAGGTCACTTGATAGATGTGTTCGTAAACATTTCTTGTACCATCTCATTTTAACCAAATAATACATTTTAGATTTTTAAAGTCCTCTGCTCGAGTCCTGTATGGTTAACTACCCAAGTTCACTCTCAGACACAAAGTGGCCCATTTTCAGATTCCACACTTTGTAAGGAAACACGTATGATTTGACTTTGTTAAGCTTTGGTTTTAAACACTTTATTTCCACCTCAAGAGTTAGTATTTATCATGTGCGTGAATGTGTGAAAGTCTTGGGTGTTTTGTGAAATGCAAGCGTCAGCGATGGGACGCACTTTCTCTTTCATGCCGGTTCCCGTTTGCTGGTATTTTGTTCCATTTTCTGTTAGTTTTCCTCCCCATTTTTGGGGATTTCCAGCCCAGTGTATACAGTAGCTGGCATCCATCAGGACATGCCATTTCCCAGTCTTCCAGGCAACACCACTGGAGGAGAACGCTTGTAACTGTCCACCCCCCATCACAAGAGCAATTCTAATGAGGATTGCATCGGGATGATCTCGTTGTTCATGCGAAGGAGTCGTCAGGAGAGGGGAGGAAGGGTTTCCTGTTAATGTACTATTTATGACGCCCACACTTGGTTTAATAGAAACATACTATTTTTAAAGAGGTATTATAGATTATAAATCTAAATGGGACTTACAGCTAATGGGATTAGCATGCAACAATTTGATTTGTTTGGAGGGGTTAAGGCAAAAGTATATAATTAGATATTTCTAGACTTTTGGAAAAGAATATAAAGAATGCATAGAATATAAAGAATATATAAAATACATAGACTATATCCTATGACTTTTTTAGTTTCTAAAGGAACATTCTGAATCAAGACTGCATTTTTTTTGAATGAACCTCATTTTTAAATATATACATTCACATATAAATACATATATGTATAGATACAAAATGTATTTTATAAAGATAAATATGTGTATATATATACAAATGTATAACTAATATATTTTGTAAAGAGATAATATATAAACACATACATGTTTATACATGGCATATAGTTTATAATTACATATGTGCACATATATATACGCATATATGTGTACATAAACAATATATTTTATAATGACAAAACATTTTTCTATAGAACAGAGCGAGTTTGAATTAGAATGAATTAGAGAAATAACATCAATATCTATAAAAACTCGATAAAACAGAAAGCAATAGTGTAACAGTTACATAATAGTCTATAAACCTCATTACCAAGACTTTTGATCAATCTGTCCACTTTTATCACTTTCCACAATTCATCACAATCTACATTCACTCAATTACTTTCTTTTTCACTGCTACTTAGAGAGAGAAAACTAATTTAGACTAGCAAAACTTCTGCTTGTTGTATTATTTTATTCTGCATTTAAGAGCGAGTCATCGTTTTAGCGCACGGTTTGAAGGTATCGGCATAGATGCCACTATTATTGGCATTTGAACTTGAATATGACACTGTTCCAACAGTCAACTACAGATCAAGTAAACACAAGGAAAAGGGGGCAGAATTCAGAATCTCTGAATCACGAAGAAAGGATTTAAACATCTGAAATAAAACTACCCTTTGCTGTTATAAGACAGCCCACCAAGGAAGAATTTTGAAATCTTTAGTAGGAAAACCCAGGCTTGGCTGTCACAGTTAGATGAGAAGCCTCGCTCTTACTTCAGGCATGCATCAGGGAGCACCAAGAATAAAGACGCCAAATAACCCTACAGTTAACAATATATAAGCTACAGGAAAGAGGAGACCAATTCCGCTTAAATTGCTGCATTTATCTGGAAAGTCATAAAATTAATGGAAGCCATTTGTATTCAGGTATTTCTAATTTAGCAGTTAGCCAGCATTCCCTACTTAGCTATTCCAAAATAAATGAGGTCTGAAAGATGTTCTTGTGTCATGCTCTCAGAGGTGAAAGGGCTTCTGTACCAGAAGAGTATTGGGGTCTTTTCCGGTTTCCTTTTAGTATTAGGGGACAAGGCTGCTATACCCAATATATTCTAGAACTTTCCCTTCACTCTCTGTGGTAAAGAAGTGTTTAAGGCAATGGAGCCAGAAACTGAGTCCTGGTTTTGCTACTTGCCAACTATATAATGGCTCCATCATCAGGAAGGTAGAGATAACTACGGTGTCTACATCACAGTGGTTAGAAGGACTCACCGGGCGAAGGCACACAAAGCAGCTGGCACACGATTACCCCGGGACTGGTTAGCTGCACCAGGAGCTGGCGGTTGCGAAGCTGTCGTGAGGCTGTGCTCCTGAGGGTGAACCGTAACCCGCTAGCTAGCCTTCTCAACCTCCTCCTTTCTAAGTCCTGTTCACAACTCTCCGAGCGTGTGGGATTGGACTAACGTGCCCATTCAGTGGGCAAGACGTGTTTCCTAACTTAGAATGGATTCCTCTCATGATCATTTCACCTGAATTGTTCTCCATCTTTTTAAAATCAAAACTTTTAAGGAGTTTTATCTAAGTCACCCTAGCTACTGCTGCAGGCGTTTGGGTGTGGCCGATGATGCAGAGACGGCTTCCTGCCATCTGCAGCCCGCAAACACTTCCAGTGGTGTGAGTAGTCTGAACACTACAACAGGGCCACCAAGGTTTCTCGTGACTGGCCACTGCCCGTTCTATGGGGATTCTAGATTCTCAGAGAAGATCTCTACACTCCTGAGAGCCAAGCTCTGGCCTGTCCCCTGGGTTTGACACTCCATCTTTCCCACTGCTTTATAATGGTTCTTAAACTCATTAATGCACTCTTGGGGGTCACTGCAAACATCTTTGAGCTCTAAAAGTCCTCTGAGAGAATATACTCTTTTTAATAATAATCTAAAATATAAAAGATTTGGGGTTCATCTGAATGAATATGCCAAACCTGAGTGCCCACTTTTGCACATCAGATTACCTTGGCTTCGTGTATCATAGTCTGGTTAAAGGTTGTCATAGGCCAATGGGGAAAACATCCAGTTGACTCTACTAGACATAAGCTGTATCTCAGCCTCGGGAGGGATGATAATAATGCAGGGACACTGAGATGGTTGTGTGACCAAGGGATGGCATAGTTGGTTAGAATAAGGGCCACTGTGCTGGGGGCTGAGCCCATAGCCCCACCGCATTGCTTAGACCACTGCAGGGCCTTCCTTCGTGCAAGAGACATGGAACCCTCAAGAGTCAGCACCTCATCCACCACAACCACCTCGAGATGGTGATCTGGCGTTGTACAACCCGAGTCACTACAACATGTGATATCAGATTGGCAATGGGCCATGTTGGTACACTGAGCTTCGGATCCAAATGACCAAGGACAGGGTCTCGGTTCCTACTCCTCACTAGCTCTGTGACCTTTCTCCATGGGGCTGACCATGGAACACTTACCCTATGGGAATGCTGTAGTGGTTACATGTAACCCTTTAGAATGGTGCCTAGCCTAGTTAAGTACTTATGGGAGTTTGCTACCACACTGGTGCTAAATTGTGCGGTTTCCATGAATGTTATTGTCTATGTGTTTTACAGTTATCATGTTTCACAGTTTTTAAAACATTGGCTGATAGGGTAATTTCAAAAGCCCAAGAAGTTTGTAGTTTGGCTAAGGCGGATTATTCAAGTAATATAATGAAAGTAAGTCTACATGGAGGATCTGAAGCTCTCTCTCTCCACGATGACCTGATTAACAGATGCTCATCTCAGGCTCGGTTGACTCCAGCTTCTTCTCCAAGCCAGGCCTGGCCTTGTATGACAGTATTCCACATTCCTGATGTGTGTTCTTAGATCCCAATGGCAGTGTCACTGCCTCTGGTGACACACTTAGCATTACGATGGTCACTGTTTATCTGGCCCCAAATAGATCATATATTTCTTGAGAGCCTGGGGGACCTGTATAACCCAGAACCTGGCGCAGTGACTGACAGCAAACAGGCACTCAACCATATGCAACAATAGAGTATCACAGTCAGTTATCTGTGTAACCATGGTAACTGTAATTCTGCTGTGATGGAGGCTGAATGGAGAGCATGATTAGTGAGGTGGAGGGCTTGGCTAAAAATGGATTTCTTTTTTTTTAACTCAGAGAGATACGCACAGCTAACACCGTTTGCCAGCATCCCCCTCCTGTGCAGGACCTCAGCCTCATCCTCAGCCTACGACATCATCTTTTCTTCCCGGGATACTTGGAAGAGGCTGCCAAGGGTTTGCCGTCTGGATGGCCTCCAGTCTGTCTGGGTGGCTATCAGAGGATCTCTCTTACACACAAATGGGACTGTTAGACACATCCCACACCCATTTATAATTGCTTAACAGCTTCCGAATGCCTCCAAATAGAATCCAATTCTTTGGCAGGACATAAGAGATCTTTCTAGATCCTTCTTCCTCCTTTCCACCTCATTTCTCCTGACTCCTCCACAAGTCAGGCCACCCAGCCCTAAGGCTTCCTTTTAGAATGTCCATGTTTGTGTCCTCGTAGTGGGGACCCCTTCTTCACGCTTCTGTGTTTCTTTCAGTTCCCAATTCCGTCCAAATGTCTATCCATTTGTTCTTCTACTAGAAGGCCAGGTCTTCTGGGAGACCAGAGCTAAAAGTCGGCTGTGGAAGTCCACAGTAACACACACCAGACTGCAACCATTCACTCCTGCGTGACCTCCACCCTCAGGCCGGCACCCCAGGAGGTCAGCGGAGTCTAGTTCAACCCAACAATTAAAGAAGGGAAACCATTGTAACCTCAAAGCTATGTCTTCCTTAAAATGCACTTCAAAACACCTGGTCTGTGTTGACTTTGACAGAGAACGTGGACCCACCATGGATACCCTGAACCATCTTAATTTTGGTTTACTCTCCAGCAAGATTTTCAATTCTATTACATACATTTCATGAATATGGAATTCCTAAGATATGCTTTCCCTTCTAACAATTCAGTTATGGCTACCCACAGCCTCTATGATCAAGGCTAACCTCTCCATTTAAGTGTTTAAGGCACTCTTTAATTTGTCTCTATTACATTTTATTAGGCAATAAGATAATAGTTAACATTTATTGATAGCTTCTGTGTGCTGGGCACTGTTCAGAGAGCTTTTCATAAAGATTACCATTTTAATAAGCTTTTCTGGTGTATTTAAATAGCTTGCACTCATTCAGACCTTACCAGAGAGCTTTCCTAGTAATTAAGTCATTTAATCTTCCTGACGAACTTACAGATAGGTACCAGTATTGCCTCTAGTTTTCAAAGCACAAAGGGATTGAGCAACAGGCTCAAAATCACACAGTTCCAAAATGAAGCAGGCCGAAAGAAGGAGAGGCCAGAAAACCACAGGAGTACACCTCTACACCTCTGCTGTTCTCCTCCTGCTGCAGGCCGCTGTCATCTTCTGCTCTGCCCAGAGACCCTCCCCCTTCCCCACCCTCACCCCGACTCCCACCCCAGGTTTGCTCAAGGCTCATCTTCAGCTTGAAGCCTTTTCAAGACCTTCCATGCCCACCTTGGGGTTTTCTCTTCCCTGTCAACTTTGACAACCCAGACACCAGGCATTTTGCCACTGAAGTCCTCTTTTCCTTTAGAACCCTCATTTACTGTCTTTAATGGCTCTTTATCCTAAGTGGGACTTGAGACCAACAAAATTATCTCCTTGAAGATGCCAGGCAGGTAACTGCTCATGAAGCCCTCCCCCCTTACCCAGAGAAATGCTTTTCCTATTTTTGCGGAATTAAGTGCAAAATGAAGTCAGACCCTCATACTTCCCCATGTGGCAGACAAACTCCATTGTACCCTGTAACTCTAGTCTTAAAACTGAGCAAAAATTCTGAATAAATTTGAACTTGCCTAGTCCCATTTCTTGTTTAACAGAGGATGCTGAAATAAGCCACGGGACCCTAGAAAGCGGAGCTGAAAATGAAGTCAAGGTTTTCTCAACTAAAACCGGCAGAGCAGGCCGAGTCGTGATGCAACTGGAACAAACCGGCTCCTCCTGGGCTCTGTCATTAAAGTCTCTTTCTTGATTTCAGATGTCATCTGTGCTTAGCATAATGGACCAGATCCACCTTACCCCGGATAAACAGGAGGCCTCCACTGCACACATGCATCACGCACGCACGCACCATGCACACATCACTCACGCATGCACACACGCAGCCTCCCTCGGCAGCGTCCCCACACGTGGCAGCTAGTCCACTGCCCTTTCCCAGTAACCTACTTGGCTGCGTCGGCTCCGCTAGTTATTAAGGTGTTAATCAGAAGCTCGTGACCGTATCTTGCGGCCACGTGGAGGGGAGTGTTGCCGTCCTTATCCACACAGTCGATTTCGCCTCCTGAAAGAGACGGTAACACAGCGTGAGCATGCAAAGCTTCAGGTTGATATGGGTACCGAATCCTGCCAGCCACCTGAGAACACCAAATACCGATTTCCTTTCCGCTTCAGTGGGCATCTCCGCTCTACGGTGTGAAAATGACTGTTACGGGGACGAGTCGCTGTCTGAAGTTACAGCAGTACCATGTCTGCTGAGATGGAAGTCTATTAGAAATGCTTTTGAAAAAAAAAATCTATATTTTCTCAAGAACCTAAAACCTTGCAACCATATTCTGGCTCTAACTGGACAATACGATCAACTTCCATAAAATACAATTCTGGAGATTTATGGAAATGACCTCACACGAACCGAATGGGACAGAGCATTCAGGGAAAGATTTTGTGTAGTATGGTGACCTAGCTTAAAATATGGATGACTAAAATGAGGAAAAGTATGGATCAAAAGCTGAAAGTGCCTGTATCTACTAAAAATATCACATTAGTTATCTGTCATCCTTTCACGGAATATTTTCATTTTGTCTCATGTGTTTTGCATTGTTTTTCCCCCAACTTTTTATTTCATGTTTCCCTTTCTATGAGTGTATGTATAAATATAATGGGTCTATTTAGTTATATGAAGAATCATTTAAAAATAGATAGTGTAGCATTTCACGTATCTATATGTTTCCCTTGAGATCAAAATACTCTCACCCACAAATGCATCCCTTTATCTTACTGAAGAAAATGAACATTGGTATAATTTTGTGTAATATACAGTGCGGATGATACTGTCTTCAACTGCCTTCCAGATGTGTTCACAGCTGTTTACCTGTTTACGTCTGGAACCCAAAGACTCTGACAGCATCTCCTTCATGACTCCTTCTGGACTTTATTTAAAACCCCGCATGCCATTAATATCTTTAGAAACCAAGCCACGTGGTACAGGTTGTCCAGCACAAAGCCTGCCTGACAGTTTGCTCTTGAGAGTCACACTAAGCATGTTGGCAAGGACAGTCCTGAGCAGGTGGGGACTTCCCATGGCACTGACCCAGCACCCATGCAGGCTGCACTGGTCTGCTGCTGGGTGGTGCAGCGCTGCATCGTGTGCAACAGGCGCAGAGCTTCGGCACGGAAAGATGAGGCCGCTGACGGTGGCTGCAGAACGATGTGGGTACCTAACGGTGCTGAATTATCAGTTCTTTAAGAACAGCTACAGTGGGGCTTTTCTGTTGTACGGATTTTACTTCCGTAACAAAGACATTTGCGTCCTCAAGATGGCACCTGCCAACACATCCTACGGCAAAAGAAGCTTTACCCTTTATAGTTCGCAAGCATTTTTGTGTCATGACCCTTTAAGGCGGTGAGAATCCTCAGTTTAATATGCCATTTCCAGCAAAACTTTTCCACAAGAATTTCCCTCATACAGGGAGTGCTTTAGCAAAAGCTGCCTAACTGCTGGGCACTCGTACACTTGCTCTGATACACACTTGATTCTGTTTTAAATTTTTAACTAGGTTCAATTGAATGTGTTTTATTCATATCTAAAATATTAATACTTCACAAATCAAAGTTACATTTTTAAAAGCCCCATGCTTAGGAGATATCTCCGTTGGCACAGTGGTTGCCATGCAAGCATGAAGATCTAAATTGGTTCCCGGAACCTGAGTTAAAAGCTGGACACAGTGGCACACACTTGCAATCGCACCAGCAGTGAGACAGAGACAGGAAGAACCCTGGGACTCACTGGTCAGCCACGGAGCCCAGTTAGCAAGCTCCAGGTCCCAGGGAGAGACCCTGCCCCAAAAGAACAAGGTGGATGGCTCCTGAGGAATGACTCACCTGAGGGTGACCTATTGCCTCCACATGTACAGGTGCGTGTGTGTGCGTGTGTGCGCGCGCGCGCTCACACACGCACACACACCCCTCTTCCCATCTCCCCTATTTCAATCTTACAGACTTCCTACTAGAAACCATTTTCATTAGCTTTAGCACATGCTTCCTGTGTTTCTCTGACAGTGTCTTCGCTGACTGGAACTCTAAAAATTTGTATTTTATGGAAGTTGATTATATTGTCCCGTTAGAGCCAGAATACGGTGGTGAGGTTTTAGGTTCTTGAGAAAAGTTGAGCGGTTACTTTTTGAGGACAGCTTTAATAGTACACAGCTGTGTTGTTCCTCCTGCATGGATGAGCTGGCTTAGCAGACTCATATCCTATGGATTCGACTGCAAATAACATTTTGCTGTCTCCAGAAACACTGCAGTGAAGAACCTCATGTGCGTGTGTACGCTTTCTCTATTTGCTATTTGCAGGTTCAGAGTAATTCCTAGGAGGGCTCTTTCTAGTTTAAAAGCAAATGAGTGTGTGTTTTCGTCGGGTTTTGCCAACTCGCTCTCTGTGGTGGTGTGTAACTCAGGCTAACCAGCGCTGTGAGCGTGCGCCTCCTCTCCACAGTCTCATCAAGCTTTGGAGAACCTGTCATCTGATGGCTGAGAACCAGCATCCCAGTGGGTTTTCATTTGCATTTATCCTATTATGAAGGAAGCTGAGCACCATCTCCTCTCTCAAGGGGCGTTTGCTTACCTAATCCTAAGGAAGCGTTCTTCAGGACTTTTGCCTATTGTTCTAATTTTGCGTGTCTGCGTGTGGTCTTTTAATCTCTGATTTTCCAAAGCTCTTCAGACTTTGGGGGATTGGGTATTTATCAATAATATATGCTACAAATATTTTCCTTCTAGTCTTCCTTTGTCTTTGTCTTTATTTATGGTGTTTTCATTCAGTTAAAAACACAATAAACAAACCTTTTCCTTTTATTGTAGCTGGGTTGCAAGTAGAAAAGTTTTCAGCACATTCTGGTAACAAAGAAATTAACCCATTGTTTACTACACTGGAAAAATGGGTTAGGTTAGGTTAGGTTAGGTTAGGTTAGGTTAGGTTGGCCCATGTGGAGTTTATCTTAGTGGCTGTGATGCAAGTTGTCTGACTAAATAAATGTTCCCCCAAAGGCTGGAAGGAGTGAGCCTCAGGAAGAGGGTCAAACAATTCATAAGGACAAGTAGATTAACGGTTGCCAGGGTCTGGGGAGGGGGAACGAGAGAGGATGCTGATGAGAACAAGGTTCATTTAGGGATGAGAAGGACGTTCTGCGGGCACACGGCAGTAACAGTTGTGTGACCTTGAGAAAACACTCACACCCACTGAACTGCATAGGACTCAGATCCCAATTTACACGGTAAAGCCTAATGGACATGGTGACGTATGCTGTAATCCCAGGACTCAGGAGGCTGCGGCAGAAGGACGGTGCATTCAAGGCTATCCGGGGCTACACAGTGAGTCTGAGGCTAGCCTGAGCTACATGGCAAGACCTCATTTAAAAAAAGGAAAAGAAAAAGGAAAATTGAAGGCCAGAAGAAAGGTATAGAAAATTAAAGAATAAAGTCAGCAGCACGGAAGGACAAATCACAATGGATGCTGTGTTTACATAAACAAATACGCTCTTTAACAACACTAAAACATCTAAATACCCAGTATATTACAGCAAAATGAAGTCATTCTGAGGTTGTAGCTTTTGGTTATTCTATTCTGAAATAATCTCTGCGTCACTGTGGAAATCTGTCCATTACTGAGCTATCGGCCCATGCTGGTAGAAAACAGGAATAGAGTGGACCTCAATGAGTGATTATGCTTTACCCAATAGCCACCCTTACTCCCCAGTACTATAAAACCAGAGCCAAAGCCCACCAGTCCACAAAGTCCCCTCACCTTTGGCCTTATTTTCTTATGAATTATTTTGATTTGTTAATATATTCATATTGTGACAAGCTATACTAATATTATAATATCTAGTACACACACCTAAACTACATGCATGCCTGTATTTACCAAATCAGAAATGTGAATATATGAATGGATGGCTTTAACCAAGCTATGGAGATGTACTTGTTCTAAACAAGGTATTGTTAATGAAGATGATCGAATAAAATACAAAAACAGAGACATCATTCATAATGGACTGACTATTCAAGGCAGTATTAGTATTCTGGAGCATTTCCTTCCATTTTTGTGTGTGCATGTGTGCATTGTGTGTGCATACTCGTGTGTGTATCTGAGCGTATCTGCATGCATTTGTATTTGTGTATACACATGTGTATGCATCTGTGTATTTGCATATGTATACATGTGTGGATTATATGTAGAATTTTCCATGGCTGAGCTCATATAATGTAGAAATATTTGTATCTTGCTTTCTCCCTTAATGCTACACTACAAATACTTCCATGTGTTATTTTTTCACTAATATAACTGTAAATGGCTATATAATGTCTGTAATTTGGAGCATTTACTTAATAAGCCCCCAGTTAATGGACATTAGAGGCTCTTCCCAGATGTTTGCTACTAAGAAAAACAGAAGAATAAACACCTTTATGAAGACTCCTCACACTGCAGACCACTTCTCTCCAGCAGCACCGTTAGAATTAGAACTGCTGGACTAGAAGTCTGCATCTTTTTAAGGCTCTGGACAAGCAGCAGGAAAACAAATTTTAAGAAAGGCTGTGCCAGTTTACATCCTGGTTCTCAAGCACTACCTCAGAGTCTTCCCGGATCTGGGAAGAGCTTGAACTTCCAAGCCAGGACCCTGTGTTTTATCTTGTGAAAAAACTATTATCAAATCCCCCAGTATCTGCACATCCCTTCAAAGAGTCAATGAATCCTACTTTTGCTCATCCTAATCGACGTATCACCACAGGGGTTTTTTGTTTTTCTTTATGTTGGGGCGGGGGGTAGTATTTTACTTGACAAGTATACTGTTAAAATATGTCAGTTGATAATGATAAAATAAAATAATTATCAAAAGTATGTGGTCCTTGTGAAAGAGGCAAAAGCGTCACAAACTGCGCTCATCACAGACAGAGGTGCTTCCCTCTGTCTAACAGGCTTTTGTGTCTAGATCCTCACTCAGACTCAAGCCGCTGCCAGCAAGTCTGCGCATGCGCAGCTGACAACCCTGTTGCCTTTGACCACGGCCAGCAAGTCTGCGCATGCGCACCTGACAACCCTGTTGCAGTTGACCACGGAGGAGAAATATCAATGGCTGCCTGAATCCAAACCCTGATCTTTACTCAAACCTGTGTCTCTCTGGTATGGTGCTCATTTTTAGAATGAGTTATTCAAACAAATACACTATGATCATTCTTGTCAAAGTAATAATTGGGTATCTTTCTACATATAAATAAGCAGAAAATTCCAAAATGTTTACCAAATTGCCAATGGAAGTTCTGATTAGGTAGGTCCTTCAATGATTTCACTTTAGTTTGCAGTGAGTATATAGTTATTTCATAATAATAAAAATGATAGCCGGGCGGTGGTGGTGCACGCCTTTAATCCCAGCACTCGGGAGGCAGAGGCAGGCGGATCTCTGTGAGTTCGAGGCCAGCCTGGTCTCCCAAGCGAGTTCCAGGAAAGGTGCAAAGCTACACAGAGAAACCCTGTCTCGAAAAACCAAATAATAATAATAATAATAATAATAAAGATGATAAAGTTAATTATTGTGATCATCTAGGGAGTAGAGAGATATCTCACTAGGACCTGATTTTAGGAGTTTCTATTTAGATTCATTCATTTTTATGACCTGATTTCATTTTTGGCAGCCACTCAGCCTCCATGGCTACCCCAGCGTAGTCCAGGGCATATATATCCATCTAAGGACCTGAGCTGTGGGCTACCTGAAAGGTCAACCACGGAACTGAGCTAGGGAAATGGGGAAGGAGACCCATAGACTTCAGAGAAGCCTTTGTTCTGGACACCACACATAGTCACGCATCCTTTCCAGCTGAGAGCCACCAAAGGTTTCTGAAGACATACCAGAGCCTAGAATTACCATCCTCAAATTTGCCAAAAATTGAGGAGAGAAAGAAGAGGGCGAAAATATCAACAAGAGTAGAAAACCACTGTATTCTGCGTCTAAAAGGTTTCCTGTGGATGCTGCCATTTTATGTCTGTTTAAAGCCACATAAGAATAATTACCATATGTATATGCTTTTGCTGTCATTTAAAATACATTTTAGGGGAACATCATAACAATAGAAAATAAGAGAGACTTTGCATTTGTATCTGAAAATATGTTTCTATTAGATTAAATCCTCTGGATGAGGGAGTTTTTATTTTATCAGCACTCTACAGACATTTCCATTTCCACCTGAAAATATTTAAGCCTTGCTCAGAGCATACATTAAATATCTTTACCATTCATCCAAAGGTTGCAGGTTAGATGCGGCCAACTGATCATTAATGGTCAGTGAGTAAAATAAGCATTCGCCAGATTAAAGGCATGCGTGGCACATTCAGAGGGATGATCAGCCTTCATCTGAAATTAGCTTTTCACTGCTCAAACTAGAATGGTCATCCTCAGTTGCTTCAGAAGGACTGTGAGCCAAAAGGTCAAAAATCACACTGAGCCACCGTAAGCCAGTGTCTTTAGAAGCTTTAAAAATAAAGAGAGCTTGTACCAGGGGAGTCTAAGGCAATATCATTTTTGAACTTTGTAAGTTGCTGGACAGGATCTGAGGCAGCTGCCTTGTGCCAATCGCCGGATCGGACACCTCTGATGCCACACAGTGCCGTCTTCTAGGCCCCATGCCTCTCTTGCTGTCACTTTGCAACAACAAACGGTGTGATTTGAGTCCAAGCACATTTTGTTTTTTAACTAAAAAAGAAAAAGTTGTGGATTTTCTGAATTGCTTGTTTTAGTGATTGCCTTCCCAAATGATGCTGGAAGGAACCAGTTTTCATGTAGATGAAGTAAGCCTGGCTGGAGAAGAGAATCAGAGAAATGCTCTACAGAGGCCAAACATCTAAGTGATCTAACAGAACAAACAAAAATACAAAAGACGTCCCCAGTGCGTGGTCAACTGTGTCCCCTTGGGATAGTGCCTTCCAGCTCCAGGACACAGAACAGCTTATGTGAGCTGTGAAAGCTCTGGAGACTGACATCAGGCCACGGGGAAGTTGGGACAAGCTCTGGAGACTGACATCAGGCCACGGGGAAGCAGGGGTTCGGCCAGAGCAGGAGTTTTCCCAAATGCAAGAAAATAAACAGGAAGAAAGAAAAGAAGGTCCTCTGCTCCCTAAGAACAAAGGTCAAATGGAAGAGCTGACACTTCCCATGCATAAAATGAAAGCAGAAAGCAAGCATCAAGTTGTCCATCTACGGGGACAGCTCTGTCCCAATCTAAGTACCTCTTAGACCCAACTGGACTCAAGTAGAAAAAAAAACTTGTGAACGCCACTGTTCTTCTAGGGAGATGTATGTGTGAATGGTGGTCGGGAGGCTATTCACTAATGCTAGACTGTGCTCCAAACCCTGTTCCTCCACATGCTGCTCAGAGAGCCCAGCACGTGACCACTGCTCTGCCTCACTTTCATCTTTGAAGTGAACTTGATCACGTTCCTCCTGGGATGGTGAGAAGGAACTATGTGGGGGTGTCTAGCCACGAGCCTGGCACAGCATGAACATTCAGCCAAAGTTAGCTTGATCATTACATGTACTAACCTGTGTGTTACAGCCACTGTATCTTATCAGCTCAGGCCTGAGGATCCTGGCCCACCCGTAAACTAGGTACCTGCCAGTCAATGACAGGATAGGCTATACCAAAGGGTCCTAGAAACTAAGAGTCTCAGCTCTTCTCCTCACTTCGAAGTACAGCAAACTCAAAGTTTGACTGATGGAGAAGTCAAGGCAGCCAACAGCCCCTAGGATGCTATAAGCACACTACTATGGGAGAGGGGGCTGAGCCATAATTGAATTAGTGGAGATGCAGAGTGTGGTCCAGCAGAGGGATAGACTGGTAAAGAAAAAAAAAAAGCAGCTCATAAGGGCAGTTAAGAACACTTACTGCTCTTGCAGAGGACCAAGTTCAATTCCCAGCATCCACATGTCTGCTCACAATCACCTGTCACTCCATTTCCAGGGAATCTGACACCCTCTTCCGGTCTTTGCAGGCAACAGGCACATGCATGATACACATATGCACACACAGGTAAAACATTCATACACACAATGATTTTTAACTCTCCAGCCTTGTCTCCGCCACTGGAGATTGCCTTAATAAGAGACAAACCTTTCTGTTCCATACAGCTAAAATCCACTGATTAAACTCACATAAAAATATTCAAGGGGCTGGGGAGATGGCTCAGTGAGTAGGAGCCCTTGCTCTGTAAGCACAAGACATAAGTTCAAATCCCCAGCACCCACATAAAGAACTGGACATGGCCATTTGTGCACATAACCCCGGCACTAGGAAAGAGAGATGGGCAGACCTGAGAGCTTGCTGACCAGCTTAGCTGCAACCCCAAGCTGCTCAGTGAGAGACCCTGTCTCAGAGCAATAAGATAGAGCCAGGAGGAAGACACCAAGCTCAGGCACTCACACATATGTTCTCATATGTACACCACACACATACATACAACACATAATACACACACCAAAAGAGTATGCTAAAAATATATTCTTAATTTAAGCCTTATTTGTCTTGAGGGGGACAGATACTTTCTGAAAAGCCTGTGAGAAATACAACAGGCTAAGAAAAGACCTCAAAGGGAGAGCCCTTTATTTATGGATGTCTACGGCTCATGCTGCAGGTTAGGAATAACGGGTGTTCTGCAGTGAATTTCCACATTGCCTTTCTTGACTCAAGGGAGCTTGCTCAGGTGTCTTCTCACACAGCTTCACCAGCATGGTTATAAATGTCAGTTTATGACCTGTGCTGTTGTTTCTGCTTCCTAAGCATCATCAGTGACTGGTTTTATATATATATATATGTATGTAGGTAGGTAGGTAGGTATGTATATGTATATATATATAGAGAGAGAGAGAGAGAGAGATACAATATACAAAAATATGTATAATATACATAGAAAAATATATTTGGTTTTTATGACTTGAGTACCTAAGTTACAACTCAATGCCACTAACCCAAAATTCTTACAGCTACAAAATAAAGAGATCCAAGAAAAGTCACTCACATTAGAATTTTGAGAACTGGAAGGTTTCAGTCTACTAAACATAGTTTAGACGTTACCAAATTGACCAGGATTGTCAGCTGAATGGCTGGTCCAAACCTGTGTTCTGTTATTCTTTTTTTCGGATTGTCTCTAAGGCTTGCTAAGATCATCTAAGTTGTGCTGTCAAAGTTAACCCGCTCACAGGTGCCAACCCTGACCCCAGGGCTACCATGAGGTGTGACACGCAGTGAGTCTTCAGGGACTTTGGCCTCCGAGACAGCCCAGTGATGTTCAAGTCCACTGTTGTTGAGCGTCTGGAAAACAACTGTGTACCTGGCTCTCCCAGCTCTCCATCAAGCCTCTGCTTTCAACACACACTCTTACCTGCTTAACCCTGAGTCACCTGACTTCTGCCTACCTTTGTCCATGTGGTTAATGAGCTCAAACTTGGGGAACTTTATTGGGTTCAGCAATCTAAAATTAACTTAGACCAGCTGTTAGAAAATGCAAGCTGTGGAGGCCTAGCCTCATTAAAAGTGAAAAACTACAGTGTTTTAAACCTGGTCATCTCTCCCAATAGCCAGGCACACCTGTTTTTCACCTGTCTGGGAATTGACTACAACATGGTTTTACATTCTCCCCACTACTGGAGGAAACAAACACAGCATCACAATGTCCATGTTGCTGTTAAAGCCAATGCAATCTGAGAACACTGTTAAGCCCCACCGAAGCGCACCCCTTACCGTTCTGGATGAGGGTCTGTGACCGCGTGAACCTTCCATGGACAGCCGTCATGTGCAGGGGACTTTTGCCGTCCTTACTCTACAAAACAAGAAAGGAGAAACAAAGGAATTGTGAGCCAGCATCATTGGCCCAGAATGAACTGTGAAAGCCACTCTCGACGCCCTGGGAATAGCAATTTCAATTTTGTTTTAGAAGTGTGGTCAACAACTACAAAGAAGAGATAATTTTGAAATAAAAAGATAAAGATCCCAAGAGGCAGAGGCTGGGGAGGACTAGGACAAACTGTCTTCTGGACAAGATGGGACTGACACACTCAGGAACTCACAGTAGTTCCTCTTGTGGAGGAATCCTCCCCTCCACATGATCAATCCAGTTCACATTCCAGCAGGGATGGGTTCCAGCAGAGATGGGGACCGGGCTCATGAGCCCTCACCACCAGCTGTGAGCTACTGACCACTGAGGGCTGCTAACGTAAGGAGAGTCCCTGGTAAGCTGGCCTTGCTTCAGTGAGTGGCCTCACACCCATGCATCTATGGTGGGGAAATCTGATCTAGGGAAGGGTGATTAAGTTTGATCAAAATACATTGTATACATGTATGAAATTCACAAAGAATACAAATATTATATATTAAAAAGCTGCAATATAGAAGACCTCTCCAGGTACTGTGCAATATCCCATCTTTACATTTTTTAAGTTGCATTATTTCTGTGATTTTGTGTGTGTGTGTGTGTGTGTGTGTGTGTGGTGTGTGTGTGTTCAATGGTGGGAATGGGGGACAGGGATAGTATACATATGGAAGCCAGAGGATAGCTTCATAGAGTACATTCTCTCCTTCCAGCTATGTGTGGGTTCCGGGGATCGAACTCAGGTCACAGGCATGCACATCAAGTGCCTTTTCCTGCTAAGCCATCTCACCAGCCTCCTTGTCTTTCAATTAAAAAAAACTAACAACACATCTTAAAAACCCTTAGGGAAGTGATCTTCCAAAATGCTTTCTCCTCCCTTGCCATCAGCTGACAAGGGACATCTCCTTGGTGTACTTCTCAGCTTCTAGAAAGATAAGTGATCTGTGAACTTGAGTGGACCTGTCTGACCTGTAGCTGACTAAATTGATACAACTCTCAAAACTAAGGGGAAACCCTGCGCCATCCCTCCATTTTACTTTAGATACTAAAATGTGTGCTCCATTAACTATGTCTTACTCATGATTTAAAAAAAAAAAAAAAGAAACTTCCTAAAACGGGCTAAGACAAAACATAGATGTACAGAACTTACCTACTGAGTGTTATCATACCAAAGCTCAGACTCCCACACAGCTAATTAAGACATGAAAATCCGTCTGAAAGAAACTGTCACGATTCTAGGACAAAAGCATCTCCAGAGGAGCAGGTGTGCAGACTTCGCCCGACTCACAACACTCCACACAGCACTCTGAACCCTGTGATGACGTGGACCTGTTCCTATTCAGTAGGAACTGTGTCTCGGAGCTTGGAGGCAGCTCCTTTTCCGGGCTGCAACATGCAGTATGAAACCCTGGAAGTGGGCTGTGACGGACGTAGCATGCAGGTAAGCAACAGAGACGCTGCAGTGGACTGCTGCCAAGCTGTGACGTTCAGTATGGGGAAGGAGTTTGCTAAAGTAATTTTAAATTGATGATACGTTTGGACTTACAGTGAGGAGTGACCATATCTTCATTCGTGTGTTGATCTTCAATGTTATTACATTTTAATTAATTTATTTAATGTGTATGTGTGTGGATGCATATGCTACCATGCGCATATGGAGGTCAGAGGATAACTTGAGGGAGCCTGCTGTTCTCATCTTCTATCATGTGGTACCCAACGTTCTAACTCAGGTCCACAGGCTTGGTGGCAGGAGCCTTTACTTGCTGAACCAGCTTGCTGGCCCTTGGGTATTTTTAAAGCTTGTGTCACTGTCATTTTCCTAAATATCAGTAGAAATGTTTCTTCAAGTCTGAGGTTAAAAAAATGAAGTGCCACATATGAATATTCAATCTTGGATAAAATCTAAGCATCTATGCTTTAAAATGGCTTTGTTTTTAAAATCCCTAGCTGAATAATCACTAAATAAGTATCTCTTAGAGGACCCAGATCCACTCCTACCCAGGGTGCTTACTGGTGATAGGAATTCTGTGAACCAGCTCATACCTACTGAATCTGAATGGGGCCAGGACATCATCTCACCCTTGCATGGTATTCTCAAAGGTAAGAACCATGCTTTAGACTATGGGTTGTTTTGTTTTTGTTTTGTTTTGGCAGAAGGAGCTTTATTGTATCCTATAAGTATTCCTTTGAAAAGAGGAAAGTAGTTACCCAAACTCTATGCCAAGGGAAGAGTTAACCACAGTGGTAACTACATCCTAGTTGAAGAAAAAAAAAATACTAGAGTTAAAATTTTCTTCAGTAGATGGGAGAGAAGCTAACAGGATCCATGTAATATGATTGTAGCTGGAATCAGAAAATATGGAGAAAAGACAGATGCCTGGCACCTTTTAAAAGAAAAGGAAGAGCCATTGGGAGGATGAGGTTGTCTTCATCACTGACCTTGAAACATTCATGGACATTTCTAAAAACCATCTAACTCCAGAGCTTGGTCTGGGGTGCAGACAGTCCCAATAACTCAAATACCTGGGAACTGCTTTGGAATAAAGAATTCAAAAACAACAACCAAAAAAAGAGAAGAAAGAAAGAAAAAAAAATCAAAAAACAAAAACCACAAGCCCTTCAAGCAAGAGGGATGGCAATCCAAGACTCATGGAAAGCAAAGGTGGGAATTTCAGAGTTGACACTAACTTGTCCATAGATGGTGCTATTTCTTAAAATTTTGCTCCAGGATTTGCTCTTAAATTTAATATAAAAACATAAGTAATTATGATTTAATTAAATGTATATAAAGCTATAAACACTTCAGTGTATAGGAAATATCTTGGTAAATATTGAAGCCAGTGCCTTCCCATGTCTGGAAATGAGCGCGAGGGCTCTACCAAGGATTACTCACTTGGCAGCTGTCTGAACTGCAGCTGTGAGCCAAGGCAGAAGCAAGCAGTGGCTAGTGTGGAGATTGCAAAGCCAGTCCTGTGGGAAGATGGCAACCACGCTCTACTCCTTCGGATGTGTGGGTCTCTAGTGAAGGCACAGACAAGCAGAGATGACCACCGATGGTTAAAGGATGGGCTGTTTGGTGCTGATGAGGCTCACTTCAGATCTACCCATGCTGACTTTTGTCTTTGTTCACCGACTAATAAGGCTAGGCAGCAGCAGTCATTTGTCCTAAGTTTCATGGCTACCATTTGGGGCTGCTTTGCTTACATGCTATGGATGTAAAGGGTGCTCACTGTTTCAAAACAAAAACAAAAAAACAAAAACACTGAAAACCAGTGCCATTCAAAGGGCAATGTTCCTTTGTTGGTCTTCAAAATATAGAACTCAATCAAGCCAAAACTAGATCTCTGCTACACTTCATTTTCTGCCTGAAAAATTCTTCACACTGGCACCTGGATGTTGCTACTGTCGCTGGAACTTTGGACAAGGGTAACATTGCCTATGTGCTCAGGCGACTGTGTTCAATTCTTCTATTTGTTTAGGCTTTGCTTTTATGGGGAAAAAATACTTTTCTTAATTCCTAGTCTCCCCCAATTTCCTGGGTATGTTTTCCTATCAGATTTAAGGCTTTGAAAGCTTTATTTTGAGAATTCACTTAATTAAACAAGAAAGTTTCTTTTAAGTGTGCTCAAGGCCTGGGTCATAAAGGAAAGGTAGCATGAACTAAGATTGCTCTGTGACAAATACTAATCCTTTTTGCAAGGTAGATTCCAACACTGACCCTGAACTAAACAGAATATTTCAATTGTCATGACCATCATGCTCCTCAGGAGTTCATCTTTTCTTCTATTCATCATGTCTTATTTGCTCATCTTCCAACACACACACACACACACACACACACACACACACACACACACACACACACCTGCCCCAAAGCCTCCTCCCTAAATTGCATCGCTACTCCTTAGAGACAGGGCATGCTCTGTGGCATGGTCCATCCCAGAGTCACAGGAATCGGTGGGCTATCTATCACAAGGCAGTAAGGCTGCTACGGGATCACACTAAGCTGGGATAGGGGTGTCAGTATGTAAACTCAGGTGCCCAAGAAGGATTCCTAAGTCAATGGAAGAGTATCTCAAAGCTGGTTGGAAAAAGCCGTATGTAATTCAGTTTGTTTTGTTTTTAATGGTTAAAATGATATAAAATATCATTTAATTCATACATTCATCCCCCCCCTTCACTTCTCCAAAATTCCAAGGTTCCGTTCCTTCTGCTGGTCCCTCCTGCCCGTTCTGTTAAGTTAGCCCTAAAACACACAGACAAGGGAACTGGCCCACTTCGGCCGATATGTGGCAGGCCTCAGCTCCAGTCTCCTGGATACGAATGCTCCAAAGGTCCATGGACAGAATATTCTTGAAGTCTTATTTTGTGTGCTTACAAAACAACAACAACAACAACAACAAAAAACCCTTGAGCTGCTCTAGAACTTACAATATGGTCTGTAGCAGAGAAGAAAGATTACATATTCTTCTTATTTGCAAATTACAAGTCACTCTTCAATAGATTTTTATATAAAATAACATGTCTTTATCATTTTATCAAAGTTAAGTAGTGAAAAGTCAAAGCTAAGTAAAATGAGATGGACCTAATAAAACAAGAGACTATAAAATGCACACGGACCACACCTCCTCTCCCTTCTCCCTCAGTCTTTAACGTTCATGAAGACATCACTCTTCGTGTTTTATAAGTGAGAAGGAAACCAGAGTGTACACTGGCTTCATTCTTTCAAACTTGAAAAATCTAAAAGAATACAAACCATCTAATATCTGCAGATTTTCAAAATCTGAGAGCAACGTAGGACGTAGAGATAACAACTCTAACTAGAGATCTGCCTTCTGAGTCAGCCAGGATGGTCCAGGAAAAGGTAGGTGCATTTAGAATGTGTGTTGAACCTTGAAGAAGGATCTGCAGCTAACTACACACTCAGCAAAGACAAAGGGAAGGCCAAGGAAGCCCAGATATGAATTGAAAACTCCCTTTACAGAGCGGACACAGAGAAACTCATCTATGATTTTAAGATGCCATTTCTTGCATTCTGTTTATGACTAACAGTCTCTAAGGAAAAGTAAGCATCAAGGCTAAGTAAATACGCATTTATTCTGGTACATTTGCAAAAGACTTACTATATGTGTAAGTATATATGTGCCCGAGTGTATAAATGTGCACTACGTATGCACAAGCAGGTGCCTGCAGGTACCAGAAGATGGTGTTGGATCCTCTAAAACTGGAGTCATAGGTGGTTTTAAACCCCAGAACCAAACCCAGGTCCTCTGCAAGAGCAGCAAGTGCTATCAACTGCTGAGCTCGGGTCCACTTTATAGGAAAAGAGATAAGGCTGGCATAAACCCATGTGACCTCTACAGGTTAAGTCATAAACCCATGTGACCTCTACAGGTTAAGTCATAAACCCATGTGACCTCTACAGGTTAAGTCATAAACCCATGTTACCTCTACTGGTTAAGTCATAAACCAATGTGACCTCTACAGGTTAAGTCATAAACCCATGTGACCTCTACTGGTTAAGTCATAAACCAATGTGACCTCTACAGGTTAAGTCATAAACCCATGTGACTTCTACTGGTTAAGTCATAAACCCATGTGACCTCTACAGGTTAAGTCATAAACCCATGTGACCTCTACTGGTTAAGTCATAAACCCATGTTACCTCTACTGGTTAAGTCATAAACCAATGTGACCTCTACAGGTTAAGTCAAAACCAATGTGACCTCTACAGGTTAAGTCCATTATCGAATTTGAACTGATCACTGGGCGGCCAATTGGAAGAAGCAGGCTGGATGGTAGAAAGTGTCTTTCTGGGCATCAGACACACTCAGAGCACTAGGATGCACTTTTCAGAGGACAGGAGCCTCAGACAACCTGTAAGCTGCAAAGACAGCGCCTTTATCTAATGTCCATCCTCTTCCTCTGAAAGACCCTCAGATGCCCACAGTCCCTGAGATGTTGATTGGCCACTTGTGTGCTTCTTGCTCCCTGTGACTACCACGCTCTGTGACTTCTACCCCCCACAAAAACTCTTTGTCACCTTGGCATGTGTCTCCTTGGCCTTCTTCTCACCTCTTCTGGGGCCCTGCATGTCCATGTGTAGAGTGTGGGGCTCTGGAACACTTTCCTTCAGCCCCATTTCTCCCTTCTGCGTGAGTCTGAACTTAGTGAGGTTACCAAACTCCCGTCAGGCCTTACGTCCCTTTCCTGCCTCTTCCTTCTCTGCACCCTAAGAGTCAAGTCCTGGGGTCCTCCCTCGCCTGCTCCGTGCTGTTAGGTACTCTCTCCTCAGATGACTCCACCCTCTCCTGTCACCTTTTTGTGACTGAAGCAGCCTAAGTACTAGTTTTCCATATTCTTTACTGCTCTTCCATGCTAGAACATCACATTTCCCACTACCACGTCCTCACGCTGGCTCGACATCAGTTTCTCAAAAATTAAACACAGAGCCGTGAGGTGGCTCCATGGGTAAGGGTGCTTGCTGTCAAGCCAGAGTGTCCAAGTTCAAGTCCCATTACCAACATGGTAATAGAAGAGAACTAACTCCTACAAGTTGTCCTCTGACCTCCACATGCATGTGTGCTATGGGGCACACGCACGCACGCGCGTGTACACACACACACACACACACACACACACAGAAAAATAAACAAAGTGCATCAGTGTACCTCCTGTGCCTGCTCCTGCTCCTGACATCCTCTCAATGAATGTGAACAGTATCAAATGCTTACTGTATGACAGATTTTGATCTGTACAATTTAGATATGACAACTATTTTAATCTTTACAACGTGACCATGAAAACAATGCTATTCTTTCCCTAAAAAAAAAACTGAGGCTTGGACGGGTCGTTTTTGGTTAGTTATCTGAAGTCAATGCTAGGATTGACTGATCTATCTGAAGCTAAGGCAGTCTAGCCCCGGAGCAAAGCATGTGACCACTCTACAGTACCACCTTCCCTTTCCCTGGATTCCATTCCTCATCTCCAGTTCCCCTCTCTTGCCTTGCCAAGCTTTGTTGACTCTCTCTCTCTCTGCAAAGTTTCTCCCTCCAGAGACCCTCTCCCATTCCTCATCTTCAGGACTCATAACCTAGACCAGTTTTACAGACGTTCAATTACTGCGAAGTCATCCCATTTGTAGGTCTGCTATAGCTACGTTTATTTTTTTCTCAGGATAAAGAAATGCTTTCTTTTGTATTTAAAAATATCATGCCCATTGATCAAAATCAGAGGGTTTTCAAACTGTGAGTTCAGTGGAGGGTTGCAAGGATGGTGCCTTTAACTAAAGTCTCTCATCTTCCTTCCCTTGAAAGACCCACAGATGACCACAGATGACACAGTGACTGTTGAACCACTTGTGTGCTTATCTTAGTGGTCAGGGTGCTTCCTGGTGTTCCAGAGCCCCACATTCTATACATTCTACACATTCATTCTATACATGGTGCTGAGTGGTAAGGGATGGTGGAGGGCACTGCTTGGGATATTCTGCCACGGGGCAAGGGTGTTTCAGTACAACCCAAATGGGGAGCGTTGAGGGCACAGACGCACAGGATGCCTCCACCAGCCACCATGGCGAGCCAGTAAGTCACGAGTTCACGTCTCCGCACTCCCTTGCTCACACCATTCTCTGTTGGGAATGTCCTCTCTTGAATTATTTCTGCGGCTCCTCTCAATTTATAATCTTCTCAGCTCAAAAACAAGCTCAGTTTTTTGTTTTGTTTTGGTTTTTGTTTGTTTGTTTTGTTTTTCGAGACAGGGTTTCTCTGTGTAGCTTTGGAGCCTGTTCTGGAACTCACTCTGTAGCCCAGGCTGGCCTCGAACTCACAGAGATCTGCCTGGCTCTGCCTCCCGAGTGCTGGGATTAAAGGCGTGCGCCACCACCGTCCGGCTTGTTTTGTTTTTTTATCCCCAGACAAGAAACAAGCTAACACGTGCGTCATCTACTTTGCAACGTTTCTCTACTCTTTTTCTCTTGGCACTCATCTCGTTCTCTCCTGCCTCCTAGCCATCCGGGTGTGTTTTATCTCCTCTGTTGTGAATCTGTAATGGCCAGAGATCACGCCTCATCTTCAAGTTCCCTCCCCCCCCACTGTCAAATCAAGAGCAGGGCAGTCCTTGGTCAACTCTGTGGCTGAAGAAATGCTCACGGCACATCACTGGAACCACTGTTTGCAGCCTGCTAGGGGAAAGCATTTGAAAGCCACGCTGGGGTTGGGAACAACCATTAGTCAGTCATTCCTCTGTGTTCTCAGCAGCTCTGCCCGACCAGTTGACCACGGGTATCTGTGTTAAAATATGGGCTGAGCTGGCACCTTTAAGACCCGACATTCACCCTGAGCATTCATTAACCCACAAAGGAGATATGATTGGAGCCTTGCCGCCTGCATGCTGGTACCATCACACCTGGACAGGCCAGCCAGCAATTTCCACAGCCTCTCAATCCAGGATAAAGCTGTGTGAATCAAAAGTGCTTCCAGTTCACGAACACACAGCATAACTGACAAGGGTTACTTAAGTTCAAGGGCTCAGGGCAAAGGTGTCTGAGGCAGAGAGACTGAGTGTCATACCTGAATGTTCACATCGGCCCCATTGTTTACTAACAGTTCCAGACACAGAGCACCATGAGTGGACGCCGCTGCAAAGTGCAGAGGGGTGAAGCCACTGTTGTTGGGCTGGTTCACGTTAGCACCGTAGTCGATGAGCTCGTTCACGACAGCATCCTGGCCGTTGTAGCAGGCAATGTGCAGCGCGGTGTTTCCATAGACATTGATTTCATCAATCTGCAAAGCATCCAACACAGGGCAGTTAAAATCACCGGGGCCAGTTTAGTCCGTTTGCCACAAAAGGCCCAATGGCTCTGGCGAGAGAGAGGAAATATCCACATAAGTCAGCATAATTATTCAGAGCTCACTTGCTCCCCAGCAGGTATCCCGAGAGCACCTCTCTCCCTCCCCCAACCCCCAGGAAAGACAGGCAAAATTGAATATGACAAAAAATGACCCATGAGGTTTCCGAGGTTTCAGCCTGTGGAGGGGTTTTCCCAGCTGGAGGGAGACAAACAAGACAAAGGGCAAAGACGCTCTCAAAATGTCAGAAAAGCAAAGAACAAACCCCAAAGTCCCGGGCTCGGGAACGGTGACCATGAGAAGAGGGGACAGGGGCCTGCAAGAGAGGTGACCTGTGGACCCCGTGCCCTTGAGTCTGGCTCGGAATCAATCCCGTTCACACTCTGGAGCCTGACACCTCACAGGCTGACCCACCTGCGGGACCGAGGTACGTCGTCCACAGCTCCCTACTGCTTTCCCAGACCTGCTCAAGGGTCAGGCGTCATCGCCTTGGTCTCTCACAGTACCCGGTTCTCCTTTCCTCCAGGGGTAAGATACCCTGAGCATTACTGTGCCTGGCTGAAGGAGAATGGGACTGGCCGACCGTAGAGACCCACAGAGGTTTCCTGGTGAGAACTTACTCAGGGTGTGAGAACCTGAACTTGCTTTACTCAGCAGGGCTGCATAAGGGGATGATTGGACCACGGGCATGGTTACCAGGTGTTTGGAAGGGACTGCACTTAGCTGTGCGGTATGTTTTAATCTAGCAAGGGGGAGGTCTTTTGCCCCACTCCTTGGCATTGTTATAAAAAGCCCTTTTGAAGAGACAGAAGGGACCATTGGGGTTTGATCCAGGTCCTCCCGAAGCTATCCTGTGTTTCTGTCTTTCTCCTCTTCGCTGTCTTTCTATCTAAAAGTTTCTTATCCCTCTCTCCTCCTCATAGGAACCCTTTTAAAGGGGGGAGCTGGCCTCCCACAGCCAACTGTAGCTCAACATCAAAGTCCCTTTGTTCAGTCCCTGCCATCCATTCTCCCTCTTGGACTGTGGCCCATGATTTCCAAGGTCAGCTTCTGGGGGTCCTTTTTACATGACTGATTATTACATATTAGACAGGATATAAATGTTAGCCAGGAGGTAGTGACACATGCCTTTAATCCCAGCACTAGGTGGCAGAAGCAGAGGCAGGCAGATCTCTGAGTTCAAGGCTAGCATGGTCTACAGAGCAAGATCCAGAATAGTCAAGGCCACACAGAGAAACTACGTAGAAAGAGGGAGAGATGTTTATATATTTCTCCATGTATATAGTCTGTTTCTGGTTTCCTGCTATTTAATCAATGCTCCTATCACAATTTATCAGCTCACATAAAAAGAAATACAGGACCCAAGGACATAAGTTTTTCCCCACTTGAATAAAAATGCAAACAGGATCGTATTTCAGAGCGGAAGAAAACCCAGAAAGACATGAGCCGAGCTGTGCCACAGCCACTGGGGCTCACCTCCACCCCCAGGTTCAGGAGATGCTTGACAACGTTGATCTGCCCATTGGAGGCCGCAGCATGCAGCGGGGTGTAACCCTTCTTATCCTTGCAGGTAACTTCAGCGCCGTGGTTAATAAGCAGAGCCACAACATCCAGGTGGCCTTGAAAAAACAAAGCAGCAAAAACACCATTAACCTTGAATAGGCAACTTGACAACCCATTGCACCCGAAAAGATCATCATTAGCTCTTTTTTTTTTTTTTTAAACCACCAGTGGGGTTTTTTTTTGTTTTGTTTTGTTTTTTTGTTTTTGTTTTTGTTTTGATCCAAGCTGCCTCATGGAAAATAGTCAATGAGCATTTATTGAGTACCAACTCTGTGCGGGACATTATATCAGTCCCACGGGAAGAAGAAGGATGATTCAGTAAGACTTGAATGAGATGTAGCAAAGGTGGTGGCTGTTCACTGCGACAAAGAAGAACAAGAGAGTGACAACACATTAGGGCCACAGCCTTTTGAAAGTTATACTGAAGTTGAGTGGTGTGCAATCCCAGCAACTGGGAGACAGACGGCAGCAAATTACAAGTTCAAAGACTGCGTGGGCTACGGAGTGAATGCCAGACCAGCCTAGATGGCTTAGCAAGATCCTGCCTCAAAACAGAAACAGTAACAAGGGTTGTGTTAAAACAAAAACCATTACCATTCCTCACCAAAAAAGCCCAACTATAACAATTTAGTTTAGAAAACTAACTAAAGAAAAAAAAATCAGAATACTCCCAGATTACGGTTAAATCTGAAACTGCCATTGCTTTGATGGGTTTTAATCCATTTAAATTTAAAAGGGCAACTTCTTATGTTACCCTATAAAATAACTCCCATAAATTATTCACTAAATAGAAAACCCTCCTAATCTCAACTGCTGTGGGCGTTTGAATTCTGCTCCCTGATTCACAATGATAAACGTGTTTGGCCTTTATTTTATAATTGAAGATCATTCCAAGCTTAAGTTCATTGTTACAGACATCGCAGTTAACTGAAGGGCAGGAGACAAATACTGACTGCAGGACCTAAAGTTTGTGAAGGACGTGGCGGGTGTAGGTAGGGGTGGGGAGTGTGCGAGCTTGCTTCGTCAAAATTTGATTCTTAAGCTACAAAAACGTGTATATAGAACAAAATATTTTCAATTACCAGTGGTGCTGTCTCAAGCTGTTTGTCCCCATTTTTACCCCATTAGCTCCTAAGGACTGTCACTCACATGCATGCTTTCCCATTTGCATCCTGATGACACGGGTAATAATGATGTGACTTCTTCAGGCCACCAAGATATTTTAACGATACATCAGCAGAGCAGAAGCTCGAAGCCCCTGGATTCTTTGAGTAGCTGAGTGTACATTTTGTCTAAACATCTGATTGCTTTTAGCCAACTCAAAGGTCTGTGACACTCAAAAATGAAAAAAGGGCCGGGGCAGATAGAGAGACACAGGTCTGTAATTCCAGCACTGGGGGGCGGGGTGGTAGGAGGAACAGTTCAAGGTCTTTTGCTACACCAAGAGTTAATTCTTACACATTTTTAAGATTCTTGGGATCTGTAAGTCTGAGAATTCATTCAGAAATCTGTTGTGGAATGATTTGTTTTATTCTTACCCCAATCCACTCTTCCCCCCCCCTACAATTAATGTTAATTTTTGAAATGATGATAAAAGACATGTATGCTTATCAAACTGACTCAAACAGGCAAAAATGCTCAAAAAAAAAAAAAACAATCACCAATCCCTGGAGATACCATCTAATATTTCACTATTTATTTTCCAAATTTCCCTTCACTGTTTAGACGTTTCCACAGCAATGGAAAATATTACACATATTACCATATTCTATACATACATACAGAATATGATACATATCTGTATTTCTCTATGAGGCATCCCCCTCTTAGTGCATCACAAGCCCTGGATGTTTATAGACACACATGGACACCATTGCTGTACTCCCTACTGGGTCCCATTGTGTGGATGCTCTGGTATCCCCTGGGTGGGTATCAGCTTGTGTGCAACTCATCTCACAGAACCCTGTCCTCTTTTCTAATTGCTGGTTCTTTTCCAACCAGAAACACACAGAAGGATCTTAGTTCTTCATGTCTCATGTCTGCATTGAAATAAACTGGGAAGACTATCATTTGTCCAAGATCTTTGTGCTGATCAAAAGGGAAGGACAAAACAGAGAGGCAGAGAGGCACCCTATTTCTTCAACTCCAGCAGAGTGAGGTGGACAGAAGGGAAGCCTGTGGGCCTCCACTTTGAACCCAGAGTAGCAGAAGCATGATCAACGGGAACTCTACCACTTCTACCTACAAAGGAGCCAGGAAACTTTTCTCTCTTCCTTCCCTTGCTTTATTTCAAAAATATTTAGAAGTGCAGAGACAAAGAGCATGGCGTCCTTGCATTGCTAAACAGTCTACTTTCTTTCCTAAACACTGTATTTGATGCCATAACAAGTTAACATACACGCAAAGTGTGTCGCTTTCCAATCCAGAGTGAAGAATGCTCAGAGAGATCCAGGCCATGAGTCATCCTCCCCCTCTGTTGGGATAAATAAGCCTCTGACAAGGCAACTAGCCAACTGGAGCACTTTACAGATGCCAGGAAAACGGGCCAAATCTTCATTCAAGTGGAATCCAATGCTTAAGTCAGACTTGCCCACGAAAGCCTACACGGTCAACAAGGGCCTGTGGCTTCTGCAGTTAAGGTCATCTGCTTGTGGCTTTTGGTTGTTGTTTGTTATGTTTGGGGATCAAAACCAGGGTCCTATGCACACTAGGCACTCGCTCTCCCATTGAGCTAGTAACGACACCTGCACTTTGCTTTCCGCACACAGAATCCTCACCCATGTACGCTGCCCAGTGCAGAGCACGCCGGTCCTTCTTGTCAAATGCGTTGATGTTTGCCCCTTTGGCCAAGAGCAGATTGACCATCTGAAAGATTAAAAAACAAAAAAGCAATGAAATCAAATGCTCCCTCTGCAATGATGAGGGTTCCTCACTGCCTGCATGTGATCTACACCAAATTAGCTCAACCCTAACAGCAAGTCAGGGATTCAGACAAGAAAGATGACATCACAGCAGGCCCTGCCACACGTGCCAAGGGAAGACGGATATGACAGTCTACTTTCTCAGTTCATTATGGTCTGAATTTGAGAATGGATATAATTGCCCAAGTGACAGACCTCTATTATACTGACATTCACATAAAGTCTCAACAATCACAGTGGCTCCATCTGTGGCTAACAGGTCTGAGCAGCGTGTCCCAGGTCCTGCTGAGGCGAACACTCACCTCCATGTGTCCATTCAGAGCTGCATGGTGCAAGGCTGTGCGCCCTCCTCGGTCAGAGACGTTGACACTGCTCAACAGTGGGATGATCACTTCTGCACACTTGACAGCCTTATTGGCTGCTGCCACGTGGAGGGGGGTCTGCCAATTCTTGTCTCTCGCATTGACATCGGCCGAGTGTTTAATCAATACTTGCACTGCCTCCTATAACAAAGCGGTTTGCAGGGTCACTGACAAATGCCAATCAATACTTCCTGTGTATAAGGTCTTCTCAGGACACAGGGACTGTAGTGAGAAAGCAAAGAGCGCTCCCTCTCAGGCAGGCTGTGGACAAGTCAAGTCATATGAAGTAGAGATCTGAAGAGGAACACAGAATGAGACATTCACTCTGTCTCGCTCTGTCAAGTCAAGAGCCTGGCCCCCATCTAAAATCAAATATGTCTTCTAAACACAGTTTTCTTTTGAAACTTCCTTAGATCACCTGAAAGCATACGTGTGCAGATGTGTACATCAGGTACGAGACCCGTAAGACAAACTCCCACAAAAAATGTCCTCTAACGTGAATGGAGTCTGACTATTAGTCAACCAACCCCCGAAGCCCATCACGTTCTTGGACCACTTTTTGGCTTGGCTTTGTTTTGTTTTTGTTTTACAACCTGACCACTGTTTCCCTCCTTCCTCTCCTCCCATGTGGTCCTTCCATGACTGTACCAGCTTTGAAGGCAAGGCGATCACCACCGACATTTGGGTTACACTTCAAGAGTTCAAGAGAATGCACAGGGCAGGGCATCTCTTCTCTGCCAACTTTCCCCAGGTGACTGACTGTGAATGTTTCCACATTGGCCTTTTACACGCAGCTCCTACAGGTCAAGGATACCTTGAAGAGCCATGACTTTTATTTTCCTCTCTACTTTTGTTACATGCTTTATCTCTGCCATTCTCCATTTCCATACTGTCTACTTCATGACTCCCATCCTTTCCATGTCTGTAATGTGAGAGGATTCTATCAAGAAATATATAGCATACAAAGGAGTTCCTAATTTCCAAAAATTCATTTTAAAATATGAAAATATCCGCAACACAACTGCACCCCAGGCTCAAAAAACATTACAGAAGAGGGGGCAGAGAGACGAAAGCTGGGACAGGTAAGTTTACTGTGAGACTGTGTCTCCTAGGAATACAAGAAACTACACCCAGAAAGTCTCGCCAGCATGACTGCCCGAATGGGAGCTGAGCAACAATAGACAGGCTACTGCAAACGGGGAAAGCCCGTGACCTACACAAAGAACTACAGGCAGCTAAGGATGCTGGGAGTGGGAGAAAAGGTCTTCCCAGGGAGGAGTTCACCGATTGGTTATCCAGTACCAAATGGTCAGCCCTGAAGACATACACACAAGTAACATCACACAGACAGAGCAAGTATTAGCTGTGTGTGTGTGTGTGTGTGTGTGTGTGTGTGTGTGTGTGTATAAAACAACAACTAATGAGAAACAAGAGGCTATGAGTTTGAAAGAGAACCAAGAAATGGTATATGGGAGTGCCCAGAGGGAAGAACGTGAAAAGGGAAATGATAAATTACATTGTGCTCTCAAATTTTAAAATAAAATATACATATATTTGATTTTTCGAGACAGGGTTTCTCTGTGTAATTTTGGTGCCTGTCCTGGATCTCGCTCTGTAGACCAGGCTGGCCTCGAATTCACAGAGATCCACCTGGCTCCGCCTCCTGAGTGCTGGGATTAAAGGCATGTGCCACCACCATCCGGCAATAAATAATATTTTTAAACCATAAAAATATAGTAGTGTAAGATGATTTGGGGGCTGGGGATGTAGCTTAACGATAGAGCACTTGTCCATCATGCACAGGGACTTAGAATGAATGCCCAGTACAAAACAACAACAAAGATTATGGCATTAAATTCCTAAGCATTCAAAGTGGAGAAGGCCTAGTGGTCCCCTGAGATGACCTTTCCATTCACAAGCAGTCTCATTTCACAGGCAGGATGGCTGAAGTTCAGGGTCATGACCCATCAGCCTGGCTGACTCAGGGGTACACATGTTTTCTACTAGACTCTCGTGAGATCAGCCAAAAAAGTATCCTGGCATAAATGTATCCAGATGTTAATTCTCCTTAGTTATTTATAATCTGAAACTGTAGCTTTATCCTGTCAAACTGGCTTAATATATCTAATAGAAATCTAATATAATATTTAGACCTCACCAAATCTTTGCTTTAAAAAGGATTTTGATTTTCAAACTGCATTCCTATTTCAAGCACTTTAACCTTGGAAGTGCTTTACCTTGGTTTTGTGAGGAAGTAACTGTACAGCTACTTGGACGAATTTTTTTTTTTTTTAAATCAAAGATGGCTTTCTTTCCCTGTATTTGCACCCTGGCTAAAATTTCATATCTAGTAGTTCCCTTTGACATAAATTTACAAGGTGAAGAAGAAACTAACACTGGAGGAGAAGGAAACCAATACTTTCTAAATTAAGAAAAGATACTTAAAAAGTGGCTTCTCAACCATCTGTGGTGGAGGTCTAGTTCTTAACAATTATGTGTTCAGCTAAGTGTGGTGGTGGTACATGCCTGTCTTAGTCAGGGTATCTGTCTTGTTTTAGTTAGGGTTTCTGTTGCTGTGAAGGGACACCATGACCATGGCAACTCTTATAAAGGAAAACATCTAATTGGGGCTGGCTTACAGTTTCAGAGGTTCAGTCCATTATCGTCATGGCGGGAAGTACGGTGGAAGCATGGCTGCCTGTCGGCAGGCATGGTGCTGGAGGATATCCGAGAATTCTACATCTTGATCCTCAGGTGACAGGAAGTGTCCCACAATGGGTACAGCTTGAGCATATGAGACCTGTGCTCACAGTGACTCCCTTCCTCCAACAAGACCACACCTACTCCAACAAGACCACACCTCCTAATAATGCCACTCTCTATAGGACAAACATTCAAACACATTAGTCTATGGTGGCCATACCTATTCAAACCACCACAATGCCATAATCCAGCTCTCAGAAGCAGGAGAAGAACCATCACAAATTCAAGACCAGCACGGCATCCAGTCTCAGTGAAAATTTTTATTATAATTTCCAGTGCATCACAACCCAGAACTTTTGCAAAATATAATAAAAAGCAACTAGAATAAAAGTTATAAAATACAAAATTGTTCACTTATTATTAAATCTGACAGGTATTCAATTTTTCTTTTGCGAGTTTGTTGTTGTTTCCTTTTCTTTTTGCTTGCTTGTCTTGTTCTGTTTATTGAGATATGGATCCCTGTACAGCACAGGTTCTCCTTGAATTCAAGACAGCCTCTGCCCTCAGATTCTCAAATGTTACCATTATGGGCACAAGCCACCCCACCTGAGTATGAAGTTATTCAATTTCTCTCCAAGTTTCTGAAAGCTTATAGGTAGTTTCTGAAATCTCACATTACTCTCAAATGTGCACTGTACTTACACTCTCCACAAGTCACTATGGAGAAGTAAGGTTTAAAACTAGAAATCGTTTTTTTGTTTTGTTTTGTTTTTTGTTTTTGCAGGTGTAAGCAATGTCAAATTTGATGAATTAATTGTAAGTTGCTTTAGGTCAGAAAAAAAAAAAAAGAAAGAAAAAACAGATAGCAAGCACAACCATACATTTTATAAGTAATGTAGTCTCTGTGTGTTTACATGGGTCCAAGCAGCCGGCCACAGGGCCACAGGAGCTGAACAGAACCAGAAAAACTTTAGCTACACCACTTGCTGACTGTAACACCTTTTATTCCATGTTTAACTTCTCTGGGGCCATACTTCCTAAGTTAGTATGACCAACAATACAATGTCAGAGGCCCAGAGGTTAAAGGAAATTAATGCTCAGAAGGCTGTTAGGACATAGTGAAGGCTCAAATTCTCAGAACGGCAATATTTAGAAAAACACAATGTCCTCAATCAAGCACCCCAAAGACAGGATGCAAACAATTTTAACTTTTCTAACCCAAACACAGTCTCGGGAACAGGGAAGTGAGAAGTTCAGCAATTCCCCTTCAGTGCCACTCAGCTCCTCACAGCAGAAGGGGAACACGTGAGGAGCCAGCACATTCACACTCAGGCCGCCGCAGGCCCCAAACACCACAACCTTGGAGGCCATGCTGTGTGCTCCATGAAGGACCCCCCAACATGGCCGGCAATGCCTTCCACCCAGTGGGCCTCAACAAACAAATGTTAAACTTTCCCATGTTCAACTCCGGGCTTGCGTGCCTTTAACTCTGTTCTTCACGGGCACACTTGTATTTCCAGAAAACAAAGCGAAGAAGCAAGAGGAAGCCACTGGGCAGGAGACACCAGATTAAATCATTCACAGCTCTCTTCTCTCTTGGCTACTGTGACAAAGCACATTTCTCCAATTCTTAAGTAGAAGTCTCTCCATTTCTCCACCACCTCGGGAAAAGCTAGAAAAAAAGAAGGTGGGGCCAGTGGGGCATTAGGTAGCAGGCAGGGAGACGATGCTGTTTGGTTCCGAATTGTTTTGATCCCGGGACACCCAAATGTGCCAGGCGATGATACCGGGGGTGCTGCAGAGTTTAGAAGCCTTTCAATGAAGAAACTGTTTTTACTACACGCTCATTAGCAATTTCTTTCTGAGGAAAGGACGTCTGCCAGCTCAGACCGAAACTCAGCATCCTCTTTTGCGAGTGCTAATAACCAAATGCAAAAACCAAACGAACTCCCCCTGGCCTTTCCCCTTAGGCCTGCTCCCCTGCACCCGACAGTCAGTAAGGGGAGGCACAAGACAGTAACAGGAGGGCCAGATTCAAAAGAAAAAACGAGGCTGAATTGAGGACTTCCACGGCTTCAAGATGAGCCCAAGTTCAGCTGTTCAGTGAATAGTCAACTCTCATGACAGACCCAGAGATTCCAGTTTTCACTAGAAACTATTCAACTGTGGCAGACACTACAAATGCATTGTCTTTCGTGAGTTCACATTTTGTTCTTCCCCAGCAAGAGCCATTGGCAATCATTTTTTTTCCTCTTTTTACCCAGAAAACCTTGCTGGTTGGTTGAGGAAGGACCAGGTGCCTTTCAATGACATAGAAGTTTAAGAACTGAACAGCCTGTCAGTGGTCAGACTGGGCTCAGACACACCAAGACGTATAATGACAGTGCCCTGCTGGCTGGTGGTAAATGCATGTTTTGAGGCTCGAAGCTTTTGTAGGGGTGACTACTTAACAAGGTCATGGGGTCCTGAAACCATGTGTTGTGTGACCCTCTCTCCCCTAAAGCTGGGGACCACAGGTATTATCTCCTTCACAGCTCCATCAGCATATAAGGTACATGATATATAGAAAGTGTCTAAACTCATTTTAACTAAAGAGACCTCACTCTAGTTAAGGAAGAGAAGACCCTCTCTATGTATGTATACATACATTGAAAAAGACAATAAATTTACTAAGGACTAAGTCATCTGCCCTGTGGAGAAGCTCATCTCCTGAGGCTAGTGTCCTCCTTCAGCAGCCACTGGGCCTGTTTCCCCAGATACAACAGAACTGCAGCATGGAGTCATCAGGTTGAGTTCTCTGGTACCTGAGCGAGGCACTTCGGGATTCTTTACCTCCCTCCTTCCACGTGGGCTCTTTGGGAAGAGAACACAGCCAACCCCCCTTTAAAACAATTCCAAACACCCGGAACAACGGGGAAGATGGCGATCCTGAACTGCCACATACTAAGTATATTCTGAAATTCCCACACAGCTGCCAAAGAGAAGCAGCAAGCACTGAGGCCATCGCACAAACTGTCACACCCGCTGCCTCGCTCCTCAGTGTCCCTGGAGAACACCACCTTCTCCAGCACCAGAGGGGCAGCTCCACAGGACAAATTTACCCAACCATGCCCAGCGCCTTTCTCTCTGGCCAGGCTGAGATTCACCGGGCCCCTCCCAGTCACGCTCCCACATGGCCTTCCCTTCCTATCCACGAGCCTCCCTCCCATTGAACCGGCCGATGCATGTGTCATGGTTTCCACGATCACCCTCCTCATCCCCGAGGTCCAGACTCATATAAATAATGACAGTGCATTTGCTATCTTCACATATTTCCAGCATTCAGCAACAAACTAGGTTTTGGGTACCACTCTCTATTTCTAGAACAGTCTAGATTTGGGGTCCATCATAGAATAAAATAAATAATAAATAAATGAGCTTCCTGACCCCATGGAGCTTACTCCAGGGACATATTTCCCAGGCTGTATCCTGAAAAGAACGAGCCAGCTTCCAGGACTCCTACTCCCCTCACCCACTCCCCGCCCCACCCTACCTGCACCTGCTCAGCCAAGGGCATCTCTATTCACCTGCCAGCTTTTCCCTACCTCATTCTCCTAAGGCGCCAAAATCCTGTCAGGTTTGGCTCTATCTCTGAAAGGACTGGTTCCTCCCCTGCCTCACCTCAGCCTTCTCCATGGGGGTCTTTCTGAAGCATGGTTTGCTGAGACCACTGCTAGCTGCTCACAGGATGATGATCGTTTCTCTGGCAGCCCAATGAGCTGCACTACCCTCTCTGCTCCAGGAAGCTCCACCTAACTCGGGTTGGTGGCCTGCCTGCTGCTTCTCCTCTGCATCGGCCCTCCCTCCTCCTCCTGGCCTGCTGGGCCCTGCTTATCCTTTAAGGACTGGATTGGCTGGCCTCTCGTTGGGGAGATATGCCGTGCTCCAGCACGCTTGCCTGCTTTCTCCTCCCAAACCACTCTGGCACTGCACAGATCTGCTTGCTATGTTCCTTCCGTTCCAGGCTGAAAATGCTCTGAAGTCAAAGTCCATGCTGTCCGACTTGGACGGCCATGATACCTCGTCCTACTGGTTGGTTTTGTGTCAACTTGACACAAGCTAGAGTCACCAGACAGGAAGGAGCCTCAGTTGAGGAAATGCCTCCATGAGATGCAGCTGTAAGGCATTTTTTCATTTAGTGATCAATAGGGGAGGGCCCAGCCCATGGTGGGTGGGGCCATCGCTGGGCTGGTGGTCCTGGGTTCTATAAGAAAGCAGGCTGAGCAAGCCATAATGAGCAAGCCAGTAAGCAGCACCCCTCCATGGCCTCTGCATCAGCTCCTGCCTCCAGGATCCTGCCCTGCTTGACTTCCTGTCCTGACTTCCTTCAGTGATGAACAACAATGTGGAAGTGTAAGCCAAGTAAACCTGTGGTGGTTTGAAAGGAAATGGCCCCCAAAGGGAGTGGCACTATTAGGAGGTGTGGCCTTGTTGGAGGAAGTGTGTCACTGTGGTGGTGGACTTTGAGGTCTCTTTTGCCCTCAGTGTGACAGGCGGTCAACTTCCTGTTGCCTGCAAGATGTAGCTCTCTCAGCTCCAGCACCATGTCTGCCTGCACACCATCCTTGTCATGATGATAATGGACTGAACCTCTGAAACTGTAAGCAAGCCACCCCAATTCAACGTTTTCTTTGTAAGAGTTGCCGTGGTCATGGTGTCTCTTCACAGCAATAGAAAAACCCTAAGAAAAAACCCTTTCCTTCCCAACTTGCTTGGACTCTCCTACTGCACCATGTCTGACCTGAGCAAGACACACAAGGAGCGGCCCTTAGGGTAACCCGCTTGTCTAGAACCCACTTACTCTAGAACCCGCTTGCTCTAGAACCTGCTTGCTCTAGAACCCGCTTGCTCTAGAACCTGCTTGCACCACAACCCGCTTGCACTAGAAGAAACAGGCTTTCTCTACCCACGAGGATCCTGGACACGGTGGAAAGAACTCTTTTTCTACAGACAGTAGTGGTTAGACTAACTGAGGAGATCACTTACTTCACTTCTGGAAGCAACAGCACGGTGCAGAGGGGTCAGCCACATGTTGTCCTTGGCGTTCACTCGAGCTCCTGCAACCAAACAGCACAGGTTAGGGGCAGAGCGGAGTCAAGGGCTGTGCACCGCTCCTGTTTGCCTGGTGTAACCAGCGGATCTTCTTTTCTCTGCATCAGCTGCAATTTCACAAGATTTCATATGGGATAAAGGGCCCAACAGAAATCTGTCTTCCCTCATTTCCCAACTCTCCCTCTAGTACTAGCCAGGTATTTTGATCCAAGAATCCATAGTCCATGAAGTTTCCGGACGGGAGGCCTGTGCAGATTGCTCCCAACTTCTTCGTGCCATGGAGCAGACACAGACAGGTTCAAGCCCAAGCTGAAACTAGCTCACACCGAGAGACACGCATCATACTCGGTTCACTGAAGCCAGGTCATGGCACTGAGCAGAAGCTGCATATGAATGGACTCCAGGAAAACAGAACACACCTTGCTCCCTTGACCTTCCCATGACTTTCCATGGGAGAAAGCCCACCAAACCTTTCCATCTGAACAATGGAAACACCCTATGCAAGTCTTTGGTTCGGGGTTTTGATAAGTCCTCCTGTCAGTAAGAGACTATTTTATAAAAGGGCTGTGAACGGAAAAGGGGAGGAGGTGTCTATAGGTGAGGTGAGAGGCGCCCATTTTGGTTTTAAGATAGTGAAGAAACTCATGAGGGTGGAGATTAGAAGCGTGGATAAAGGAAACTAAAGGGGCAGGAAATGGAAGAAAAGAGTAGGTGCCTTGGGAACAAAAGTTCAGAATGTGAGTCAAGTGGACGCAGAGATTAAACGCAGAAACTTCTAGAAAGGGAGCAGGAGACTTCTGTGGGTAAATGTGAACTACTATTTAAGCCATGGACTAGAAGAAATAATGAATCATAGAACTGATAGTATTTTCTTTAACTGAGGACAAATACCATCAATAGCATTCATCAGAGAAAACAGTCTAACCCCTCAGGGGACACCCACCCCATCTCATTCCTTTGGTCTGAGCTATCACAGGCATAAGCATTTTTATTTTTATTTTTTTAGAGCTCAAGATTATTGTAACATGATGTTCAGGTAGAGAGCCACTGACAGACGAACTTAGTTTTAAACCAAGCTAAAATACCTTGAAAGTCGATTTTACTAACTCCATCTTGTCGAAAGGGGTTTAAAGTCTTTTACTTGTATGAAGACCATGATAGAATAAGAAGCCCTGAGCTAAATGTTCTGAAGTGAAATGGGTTGGAAAGACATGGGATTTGTGGACAAAGCCTGGGATTTGCATTTATCACTTCAATAGCTCATCTGCTCCCTAAGTCTATGGCTAAGGTTTCCAAAGGCAGTGAAAATTGGGGTGGAACACAATCAGCTGTCAACTATGAAATGTACAAACCAGCACAGTCTTTTATATTTTCATTTAAAATTTTTAAATTCATTTTATTTTATGTGTTCAAGTGTTTGCTTGCATGTATACATGTACACCACGTGCACACCTTTTATTCACAGAAGTCAAAAGAGGGCGTTCCAGACCCCCTGGAACTGGAGACACGGACGGCTGTCTGCACTGTGTGGGTACTGGGAACCAAACCTGGGCCTCCTACAAGAGCCAACAAGTGCTCTAAGGCATGGTGTGGCTAGAGTTTTCCTGCCTGGCCCACGGTCAGGATAAATCTCTTTCACCTGCCAGTCCCACAGTCGCTCAGACCCAACCAAGTAAACACAGAGACTTATATTGCTTACAAACTGTATGGCCGTGGCAGGCTTCTTGCTAACTGTCCTTATAGCTTAAATTAATCCATTTCTATAAATCTATACCTTGCCACATGGCTCGTGGCTTACCGGCATCTTTACAAGCTGCTTGTCCTGGTGGCGGCTGGCAGAGACTCCCTCTGCCTTCCTGTTCTTTTTATTCTCTGTTAGTCCCGCCTACACTTCCTGCCTAGCCACAGGCCAATCAGTGTTTTATTGGCAACACATTTGCCATACAGAACATCCCACAGCAGCGTGGAGCTGCTGATCAGTTCATCTCTCCAGGCTCCAAATGCACACTTTTTAATTTTCATTTTCTTTACATTTATTTGTGTGTATGCACACGTGGAGGACAGAGTTCCTGCCTTCCACCATGTAAGTTCTTGGACTCTGGAAACAAAACTTCAATTGTCAGACTTGGTACTTGCTAGTGAACACCTTTACCTACTAAGTGATCTGGCTTGCCCTACAAGTAACACTTTTTCTTTCTTAAAAGTAGTTGTGTGGGAGCCCACAGAGGACAAAAGAGAGTGTCAGATCCCTTGGAGCTAGAATTATAGGCAGCTGTGAATCACTTTGTGTGGGTGCTGGGAATTGAACTCAGGTCCTCTGGGCGAGCAGCAAGGACGCCTACCTGCTAGAGTTTCCCTCCAACCTCATCAAGCATATTTTTAAAAGTAAGAGAGACTCAAGTGTTATTGAATCCTCAGGCTAAGGAAACCAAGATGTGATTAAAACAGGAAAATTGGTAATTTTCAAGTAAAATTCCCATTACTAAAAAAGAAATCTGAGGTCTTATTCCCTAAGTGTTGGCACCAGCAGAGTGTGAGAGTCTAGTGGTTGCTACACATCTTTCTGGTTTAGACAGGAATGACATTTAATCCCTACAGCTCCTAGCAGAACATTCTGGGAGCTAGTCAACTCTTTTAAAATCGCCCACCTTTTCTTACACCTTGATATGTACAAGTTAGCATACAGTGCTTAAATCACATCTCTCTAGTTAACCAGGTACATGGTTATTATTTTTAAAGCTTTTCTTTGGTATTGAGGTAGCAAATATCATGCAGGCCTCCCGCCATCCTATTCACAGTTGGAGAGAATACATTTTGCATTTTTTTTTAAAAAACACAAAAGGCTGATGCATGAAGAATACCCAAGTGACAGACATATGGAGAGATACTAAAAATTCATC
>CABHPQ010175543.1:0-34220 GCA_902168405.1 Peromyscus aztecus
GGCTGAGCTCACAGGTAGCCAACCAGAGGGCAGCGCTGGCCCAACCCAACCTGTGCTGCCCGCCCAGGCTGCTTCCCCCTCCTCTGGGCTGTGCCAGAGACAGAAGGCTTGGTATAACTACCCAGGAGAGGGAGGAGGAAAAACAGGCGCCGTTTCAGTTGACAACTTCCTTATTATACCTGAATCCCAGAACGAAACCAACGCTCAGACAACAGCAGCTTTATGTCTGGCCGGTATACGGAACCGAAAGCGAAGCCTAGTGGGAGACACTGTGTGTGGGGTGGGGGTGGGGGTGGGGGGGTGTGCGTCACCTCCACAGCCCGGCTTGGTCCTGACTAAGATCACCGGAGATGGAAGGGGCTAGAAGAACAGGCCTCAAGACAACCTGACCTGATGGTGGAAGCCGTGTGTCCCAGACCCTTCTACAGAGAGTGGGGTCACCACGGATTTTTCTGTTTGTTTCTGTTTTGAATATTTGTATTTAATTCTTCGACAATTTCCTACACATACACAATGTATCTCGATCATATTCATGCCCAAATTTCCCTTCCACTCCCTCCAGACCCCACCAACATGTGCCCCCCTCCCACTATGAATCCAATTAAAAGTGCTGCCTTCCTGTCCAAGGGCAATCTACCAGCCCTACCCCCAGAAAAATGACTCCCCCTACCCCGGCAGCCATCAGTTAATTCCCAATAGTTCCTCAGTAGGGATTTGTTGTCATTTGTTTGTTTGGTTTTTATTTATTTATTTATTTATTTTATTTATTTATTTTTTGGTTTCTCGAGACAGGGTTTCTCCACGTAGTTTTGGTGCCTGTCCTGGATCTCGCTCTGTAGACCAGGCTGGCCTCAAACTCACAGAGATCCTCCTGCCTCTGCCTCCCGAGTGCTGGGATTAAAGGTATGGGCCACCACCACCCAGCTTTTGTTTTTGTTTTTGTTTTGAGATGAAGGCCTGACTGGCCTGGACCATACCTGGCCTTTCCTGTCATTCTATCCTGCCTTAAAGATTAAAAAACAAAGCAAAACCTAGCTCTGGCACTGGAGAGATGGCTCAGCGATTACAATCACTGGTTGCTCTTGCAGAGGACCTGGGTTTAGTTCCCAGCACCCACATGGTACTTACAAATCATCCATAATTCCAGTTCAAGGGGTCTAATGCCCCTTCTGACCTCACCAGCACCGTGCATATACATGGAAACAGAACACTTCTACACATAAATAAGCTTTTTAAACACACACACACACACACACAAAATCTCTGGCCATATTTAATGGTGCACACCTTTAATCCTAGCACTCAGGAGGCAGAGGCAGGTGGATGTTCTGCGTGCAAGGCCAGCCTGGTCTACAGAGCGAGTTCTAGGGCAGCCAGGGCTACACAGAGAAACCCTGTCTCAAAAAACCAAAACACAAAAACTAGAAATGGCCTCAACGATAAACTTTCTGGTGTGTGTTTTATCACATCCAAAAGAAGCCAGTGGAGGGGCGGGGCCGGGATCTTCCTGATTCTCAGCGACCCTGCTGGGACCCTGCTGCAGACAGTCCTGCTCTTCAGTGCTCACAGGAGGGGGCTGCTGTGGGGCTGCTGGGGCAGCCTGCACCTCCCCCATCAGAGTCCAGTGCCCCTCCAAGACCAAGTCTTCCTCTGGAGCCCGAGAGACAGAGTGGGGGCAGGGGGCGCTGAGGAGCAGGGCCAGCCACAGGGGGTGTGTCTGGAGCACATTGTAAAATGAGTCCAAAGGACCACCCCTTGTTCAAAAGGGATTAAGACATCAGGGTGTGCTCATCTTCAGTACTAGCATGCCAGAGGTAGGGACAGAAGGATCAGGAGTTCAAGGCCAGCCTCTGGTGCATGGTAAGTTCGAGGCTGGCCTGAGTTACACGAGACCCTGTCTCAAAAATGAAAAGATTTTTCAAAAAAGGCAGAACTGAGCCTACACCAAGCTAAGGCCCTTTCCAGGGCAGGTCCTAACGCCTGTCCAGGCCAGCCTGCCGAAGGAGACTCAGATAGGGACAGTTCTTAACTAATGCTGTGAAGAGAGAAGGCAGAGGTGGGAAAAGGGGAGACTGAGACTATTCTGTGACATTTTTATTTAATATAAGAGGTAGGGGTGCGGCTCGGGATGGAACACTTGCTAGTGTGTATGAGGACCTGGATTCCAGCCCCAGTACTGAAAAACAGATGTAACTGTGGAGAAAGTACACAGGGAGCTGGAGAGATGGCTCAGAGGTCTGTAGCACCGGCTGCTCTTCCAGGACCCAGGTTCAGTTCCCAACACCCACCACATAGTGGCTCACAACCATCTGTAACTCAGGTTCCAGGGGATCTGACTCCCTCTTCTGACCTTCGTGAACACCAAACATGCATGTGGTACACAGATATACATGCAAGCAAACATTAACACATGTAAATCTAGAAAAAAAATCTAAAAGTGCACAAATAATAAGAACACAGCTTGCTAACTTGTGTACAGAGTAGAACAGGCCAAGAGGTATACTCCTATAATCCCGTATTTAAGAGGTTAATACAGGATCAAGAGTTCAAGACCAACCTGTGTTGTAGTAGTGAGAACTTGTCTCACAATCCAACAGCAGGATCGGAGTGGGTGGTACGTGCCTTTAATTCAGAGGTCCAGGTGTCTGTGAGTTCCATCCAGGCCAGCCAGGGCTACCCGGTGAGATCCTGTCTCAAACAAACAAACAAACAACAATACAAACAACAATACAAACCCCACACCCAACAGCAGAGAAAGAAGTAGGAAGTGTATAAACTGATGACATAACTGACCCAAGATATGGTTAAGCGGAAGGTTTTTCATCGTAGACATGAGGAAGAGAAGGGCCAGAGGCATCTGGAAGAGTCCAAAGCAGAGAGAGAAAGCCGTAGACTGAACATGGCTGGTAACTGGGACTGACCATGAGAGGAGAGAGGGGGTCAGAGAGAGAGGGGAAGACAGAGAGAGGACCACCAATGAGGAACAAGGGAGGGTATAGAGGGAACTAAGGAAGGAAGGCAAAGGACCACGCGTGGTTGAAATAGCAGGGTTATAAGGAGAATGAGTAGCTGGGGTAGGGGAGCTCCTGAGGTGGGGGGGACAGGGGGATGGGGGGGTCAGGGGGGGAGGTCTAGAGTAAGGGAGGAGGTGAGAAGAACTGAACCAGGATGTCAGCATGGACTCTGTAATGTGTAGCAGGTACTGGTGATACAGAGTGGTCCTGGAGGCCAGCGTGCACTTTGGTGGGCCAATAGGACCACAGACAGCCATTAGGGAACTGGCTCCTTTGGTAGAGGGGAACCAGCTTCGCAAGTTCCTGAGAAATGCTGGCTCTTATCTAACAGGCAGAAATTGGACCTGACCGGAAGGAAGTGGAGAGGGAAGAATGGAGAAAGGGAGGGAGGGAAGTGGGGGAGGGGCAGAGGTGGGGGGGCAGAGGAACAGAGGAGGCAAAGCCCCCAGAACCCCTCCCTGCTCCCCACATGGCTACAGCAGCTTAGGTGGTCCTGGCCGTTTCTAAGCTTGGTATAAGCTTGGGTGTAGTGTGAATCTTAAAAGTTCTTATTAATAAAATCAAACCTGAGGCCAGTTATGGGGGTGAACTGGAAGATCAGAGAACCAGAACAAGCCACAGCTACCTCACCTCGCCGGATCCTCAGCTGGTCCTGTTTCCTCAGACTGGAGGCCTCCGAGTCCTCATCCAGAATGGGTCTCAGTTGAACTGCTGCTGCTTAAAAGCCTGAATGCTTAACCAGGCCAAATCCTTAACCAGGCCAAAAGCTTAACCAGCCAAATGCTTCTAGTTTCTGGTCTTCACGCCTTATATACCTTTCTGCCTTCTACCACCACTCCCTGGGATTAAAGACTGGCTTTCTGGGATTAAAGGCGTGTGTCATCATGCCTGGCTGTTTCCAATGTGGCCTTGAACTCACAGAGATCCAGAGGGATTTCTGCCTCTGGAGTCCTAGGATTAAAGGTGTGAGTGCCACCATTTTCTAGCCTTTGTATCTAGTGGCTGTCTGGTCTCTGACCCCAGATAAATTTATTAGGGTGCACAATATTTTGGGGAACACAATACCACCACAGGTGGGTGCCTAGATGGTTTCTTTTTGTTCGACTTTTCTCACTCTGTGAACTACAGCCCTGGCCTCTCACCCTGAGGCCCCACCACTCCAATGTGGACGCAGATAGGGACCAGTCCCAGGGATTTACACAGCGCTGCCTGACGCCGACGCTGAGGGGAGCAGAAAAGGTGTCAGCTCAGAAAACCAGGTATCCTTGAATGCTAATGCGGGCCACTAGCGCTGTGATGCCGCGGGTCCTCTGGGTACCAGCGCCAGCAGAGGGGCCTCAGGCAACACCCACGAGAATGTGTCATGGGGGCTGGAGAGATGGCTCAGAGGTTAAGAGCACTGATGGCTCTTCCAGAGGTCCTGAGTTCAATTCCCAGCAACCACATGGTGGCTCACAACCACCTAATGAGATCTGGCTCCCTCTTCTGGTGTGCAGGCATACATGCAGATAGAATACTGTATATAATAATAAATAAATCTTTAAAAAAAAAAGAATGTGTCATCAGCACAGTTTGTAATAGCCAAAAACTCCAAAAAATTATTGAAATATCCAGTCAGGAAAATAAATGACAGTGTATTCACAAATAGAGAGACTTCCTTTCTCCCCTTGGACATGTTACCCTCCTGTGTGGCATGGCTGTGCGACCCTGGGCGCGGGGCACCCAATCAACTTGGTCTTGAGCGAAGTGAAGAGGCCCCTGTCTTGGGAGCAGTTTTGAGGAACAAAGCGAAGAAAATTTTCCCAGCTAGTGCTGTGAGTGTGGATCGCTGCTGGCCGGAAGTCTGTCCCTGCCCTGGCAGAGGAATTTGCATATAGAAATAAGGACGACCATGGACTTTGCATATAGAAATGAGGCTCAGCCCCTCCATGACCTCAGAGCAAAGAGGTAACTGGCAGCATGCCCTCCTCCCAGGACCACATCCTTTCCCTAGAATCCTCAGTGAGAAAGCCAGGCGATGGGGAATGAGAAGGCCAGACAAACACCATGCCAGGCTCCTGGTAACTCAGTTAAAAACTGGGCCTCTGTTCCTGCCTCTTGAAACCGGACCACAGTCTCTGGGGATGCCATGAACGAAGAGCGAAAAATCATCAATGCCCCTGACATCAAGGATGAGGGGAACTGCCCGTACCAGGCCTGAGCCAGCCCCCTCAGTATCTCAGGCAATAACTAGATCAGAACAGCGCCTAGGACTTGTTCATACTTGCCCGAAAGGGGAAAAACTATAGCCTTAGCCAACCGCTGCTAGCCCTAACCAATCAGGAATGTACTAATATGATTGTCACTCGCGTAAGCCAATCCTAGATAGAATGACCTCACTGCCAGGTTGCTGCCAGGTTGCTGCCAGGGTCCAGCTCCAGCGGGGTGCTGTGCCTCAATTCAGCGAAGAAGGAAGAGTCTGATCACTGGTTGTCTTTCAAACTGACGGCCCCGACTAGCTCAGGCCGACTTTCTTTATACGAGTTCTAATGCATTCAAGCATGAGCAGTTTCAAGTCATTTCTCTTTATAATCATTTTCCAAGATCACTAACATTTGTTCACTTCAACTTTTCTTCTTCTTTCCCACTCCTTTGATGTCGTTGACCTTTACCCCGTACAAACCAAACTATATCTAGCCAGGCCCGTCTTATTCATACAGTGCCCTAGCCAGCAGCAAAACACACGGTTACAAAGTAAGAGATTTAAGCCCCATGATTAACAACACGATACTTTCATATTTTGGTAATCAACTGAGTGTATTGCCGTGCGTAAGATATCATTTCCAGGTGTATGCTGTTTCCTCTCTGCACTTGGTTGGGGGGTGAGATGGTTCAGTGGGTAGAGCACTTTGATGCCTCAGGCAAGGAGTGAATGACAGATTTAACTAGCACATGTCATAAACCAGGCTTACAAGAATGCTGTCAAAAGTGAATTTCTTTTGTTTGTTTTATTGTTTGGACAGGGTCCCCAGTAGCCCAGGCTTGCTCGGTACTCACTACCCTGCTGAGGACGACCTTGTGTTCCTGATCCTCCTGCCTTCCCAGCTGGACTGCTGGGACTAAGGGTGAGCACCCTCTGCTCAGTTGACGGGATGCTGGTCATGGAACCCAGGGCTCTATGAGTGTTAAGTACTCTACCAATTCAGCTGGCGCCTCCCTCACGCCCACCCTGCCTCTGGGGAGCTTCCTTTCTCCACCAGAGGGTCTGGATCCCAGGAGCTGGAGTTGCAGGTGTGACTTGGGACCTGGCAGGGGTCCCCCAGCCCTGTTTTTCAGGGAGCATTTTCCTGCTGGAGCAGGCGCGGTTCAGGAGAAGCCCTCTATTCTCATCCACGGGCCCCAGTGACAGCCCACTGTCTGCGTCACAGCTGTGTGAGCCGCTCTGCCTCTCTCTGGAGCCCTGTCTGAAACCTTCTTCTCTAATTCACTCCATGACTTTGTCAGCCCGACTCCTCCCGGTGGGATTAGTGGGAACCCAGTCCACTTCCAGCAACTGAAGCCAGCTGATTCCCGGCCACCGAGGTCACTTATCTCCTGAGATAAGTGAAAGCCAGGGCAAGCCAGGCATGACTCAGCTTGTTATGAATTTCCTAATAATATTCTAACCAGACGCCTCTTCTCTGAAAAGTACACAAAGAGTACACCTGGGCGCCTGGCAAGGCATGCTGCGTCTTCCAGAGCAGAAAGCGGGGCTCACCTGGGGGTGGGGGTGGGGGGCCTGGCTGACGTGAGGCTCACCTTTTTTATTTTATTTTATTTTATTTTGAAACAGGTCTCTAAAAGCCCAGGCTGGCCTCAAACTCAGAGTATAGCAGAAGATGGTCTTGAACTTCTGATTGTGGAGTCTCAGGCTGTCCAAATATCCAAAAATGAGCTCAGTCTGGACTACAGGAGGAGTTCTGGCGATCAGATAAAAGCCAGCATTCCTCGGGAACTTGTGAAAACTGTTCCCATCTACGGGAGTCATTTCCCTGAGCTTTGGCAGAAGGGACATGTGGCTCTCCATGGACAGTACCTGTGGCTGTAGGTCAAAGCCCATGCTGCCTCTAGGCTCCCTCAGTCCCTATTCCCAAGTATTTGTTACACGTTTCAAAGCCCCCTCCCCTAGTCTCCGGCCCTTCCCCCCACCCCAGCTGCTCCCCCTCCTAATAACTCACTGTTCTCTACAGTCCCGCACTATTCTCTCTCACTCTCCCATGCTCCCTCACTGTGTCCCGTTCTCTAGCTCCTTCTGTCTTGCCATCTCCCGCTCTCCCGCTCTCCTGCTCTCCTAGCCCCGGCCAGGTCCAGTCCGCCAGCCATGTTCGGTCTACTTCTCTCTCTGCTCTGGGCTCTTCCAGATGCCTCCGGCTGTTCTCCCTCTCCTGTCCACAGCGCAAACCTTCGCTGTAGCATGCTGGCAGTGTCTTCACCCTGCATCCACCTTCCGAGTGCTGGATTAGAGGTCAGCACTACTGCACCCGATGGAATTCTGTGCTTTGGATGGAGCCCAGGGCTTCCTGCATGCTAGGCGAACGTTCAACCAACCGAGTCACAGCAGCCCCTGGCCTGATGGTCTACTGTGGTAGGCTGCAGAGGGAGTCTGCCCCTTCCATTGCGGTAGCAAATGTCCACTTGTGGCATGCGCTGACCCAGACAAACTTACAAAAGAAAAAGAATGAATTAAAAGGGGCTCTCCCTTTGTCTATTGAGGCAGGGAGCGCTTTGTTTTTCAATGGTACAGTGGTACACGGATAATACCCATAAACTCTTGCTGTTTTGAAGCAGAGTGTCAAACTGGCAGCAATCCTTCTGCCTCAGCCTCACGAGTGCTGGGATTACAGGGATGAGCCATCACAACCACCTCTTAAACTCTTGATCTATGGATCAGAGCTGAAACTAGATCCTCATTCAAATGCCAGGCCTTTAACCTCAGCCAGGAAGAAACGGCAATTATTCCCGGGGTGACCTGACTCCTCCCAGTTAAACCTGGGCTTTGGGGCAGCAACCCCTCTGTCTCATCCCAGGCAAAGGGCACCTCTCTCCTTCTGGGAACTTCTAGTCACAGGACTGACAGGGGGAAACAGCTTGGGAGGGACTTGAAGGGCACCAAACAGTAACGGGACTAAACACGTTACTGAGCACTCTCCATCCTGTAGGAGAGAAACGCCAGCTCCAGCCAACTTACATGAGAAGATGCGTCAGCTGGAATTGCAGGAAGTGCCGTGGGGTTGGCTTACGGACTGGAAAAGGAGACCAGACCCCATCAGTACTGTCCCTCCTCTCCCTGCAGAAGACAGCCACCACAGCTCCTCTTAGAAAAATCCCCCAGGACTGCGGCTGGGGAAGCCCTGGCAGTTCTGGAACTCGCTCTGTAGACCAGGCTGGCCTCAACCTCAGAGATCCGCCTGCCTCTGCCTCCTGAGTGCTAGGGTTAAAGGTGTGTGCTGCCACTGCCCAGCTAAGAGACGGCTCAAGGTTTAAAGAGCTTGCTGTACTTGGGGAAATTTGGGGGAACTGGTTCACTGCCACCCATCAAAACACTATATTAGGCTAATTCATCACAGAGAAGTCTCAAAGGGCAGAGCCCAGGATGAAGACAGTTGGATGGGAAGTTGAGAAATGTGTATCAGGCTGCAGACTACAGATCAGCTCTTTCCTGGGCCTGAAGGAAGAAGTCTGCTTTTGAGCTCACAGACAGACAGACAGAAATCTCAGGGAAGCAGAGACAATGTTTGCCTCTGAGTCAGTTAGACAGATCCCTAGTGTGCAGACTGATCATACCACACGTGGGACCCAGAAACAGCTGGAAACCATGGCTCAGATTCCCACAAGCAACCCATGCAGAAAGACCGGTAAAGCAAAGGACAGGCGGACAGTGACATCAGCTGCCACCAGAGTCTATGGCCAGTGTGGGAGGGGCTGCTCAGGCCTGGCCTGAATTCCCGACCCCTCTGTGTGGGTCACAGCAGGAAAGGGGTGGCCCTTCATGTAGGCCGTTGAGAGACTCCACTAACAAATGCACGTACGAGGAAGTGGGTGTGCAGAAGTGGCCAGTGATGTTGCTGGTCCTTAGGGCTGTGACAGCAGGAGTTGTCACAACCCCTAAATGGTCCAGGACAGGAGAAACTTGGGAAGATTGTGTGGATGGGGCAGTGGGCAGGAGAAACTGAGTCTTAACAAGAGGAATGTGGCCAACCTGTGGGAGCCATTGAGGAGAAACTGGGGGCAATGGACACTTTGGCCAGGGTAGTGCCTGTCAGAACCCACCAGAAGCCAGAGGGCACTTAAGCCATTCCTCCACGGAAGACCACCAAACAGGATGAGGAATGGCAGAGGGTGGTCTCCATAGAGGCAACAAATCCACTCAGAAGGAAGGCATGTGGTGTGTTACGTGCTGAATTCTGGCCACAAACACGGGTAGAGATGACGGAGCCCCCTCAAGCCTCCCAGTCCTCACAGGTTCTCCTCTCCACCTGCTGGCTCCTGGTGGCCCTGAATGAGCTTTCCTTGGCTGAGAAACAAGCAGTGTGCCTGACTCCCGCTAACATGATCATGAGGTGACAGGTGACAGTGTGGAAGTGGGATTTTGGTGTGGGCGTGTCTCCCTGCCTGCAGAGTGGGGTGGATGAATGAGGATGTCAGAGATACCTCCCTGCTCAAAAGAAAGGCACAGTAGCCTAGGCTAGCCTAAAACTTGCCTTGTAACTGAGGATGACCTTAAACTTCTGGTCCTTCTGCCTCCAAACCTCAAGTGCTGGGCTGGCAGATTTATGCCTCAACACTTGGTTTATATAGACTGAACCGAGGGCCTCCTGAGTGATAGATGAGATCTCTACCAACTGGGCCACAGATCTAGCTTTGTTTCTCCACTTCACTGGAGACCTTCTGCCCCTGGCTCAGGTCGAACCTGCTGTCAAAGTCCTTTCTCTGATTTGTGACTGGTAAGACCTGAGTTGGTGAGTCACCATCTGTCAAGAAAACACAGCCTTTACCGCAAATCACCCTCAAGTTCAACTAGGGTAAGGTGGTCTGTTCTGAAGTTTGCAAGTGTCCTGGGTGATGGACCCTTGAGCTCCAGTGGTGTCTGTGATCTTTGTTCTCCCTGGGGAGTCCCTGATGCTGGGGGATCGATGAGTTAGTCAGGTGCCTCAGAGGCCCTCTGGTGATTCACACGCCTCGAGCATCCACAACCCTCCACCCTAGAGCTCTGACGGGCATCCCCATCCCAGCCCCAGGCTGAGAACCTGAACTTGGCCTTAGGGCACGTAACCAGTGACTGAGGGGAATGGTGTCTTGCTCAGAACTGCTGGGATTTCAAGGGTCACAACAGTAGCGGGGGACTTTCCAGGTGCTCCGTTCCCCAGGCTCTGTATTTCCTTAACTGGGATGTCAATCACCTTATGGAAACTGACTTTGTTTTCTCATCCATTCATCTGCTGTGCAGGAGACAGAGCGAGGCTCTGTGAGCTACACACCCTGCCCGTGGTTTTTTTTTAAAGTGATTCTGTATGCAGCCCAGGCTGGCTTCAAATTTACAATCCACCTGCCTGAAGTGTGAGCCCACACAAATCTATTTAATAATTTATTAAGGGGTGCAGGGGAAGTACAGACTACTGTACAGAACAAGGAGATATTGGAGCTGATCCTGCTGGTCCAGCTGCCACTGTCCTGTCCGAGGAAGATGGAGACCAACCATAAGCTGCTCCATGCCGCTTGAGCCCCCAAAGAGAGCACATGACCCCTATCCTCTGCTTTTAAGTGGTCACATATGCAGGCAGGCCGTGCCCTAGGGCTTTCTACCTCAAAGCCGTTGGCTGAATGGAATGAATTCCACAGCACTTCCCCTTTTCTGTCTAAATAAAAGGACTCTAATACTAACACAAAGCTATATACAATAAGAACAATTATCAAGTATTGTCCAGAAGAAAGAAAAGGTAATAACATAAACAAAAATGGAACTACAACCAACAAGAACAAGCAAGAAACACATACTAAATATCCAGAGATTTTAATATTACAGAGATTACTCCAATAGCTGTCCTACCTGAAGAATCGGAATCTCATACCTAATGTGCTCTTGGCTAAGATATGAGAGGATTGTAACTGTAACTATCTAGTCTTCAACCCCATCAAAGACCTGAGAAGGAAAATAATTTTTTGTTTGTTTGTTTGTTTTTCAAGACAGGGTTTCTCTGTGTAGCTTTGGAGCCTGTCCCAGAACTCGCTCTGTAGACCAGGCTGGCCTTGAACTTACAGAGATCTGCCTGCCTCTGCCTCCAGAGTGCTGAGATTGAAGGCATGCGCCACCACCACCCGGCTGATGGAAAATAATATTACCTGAGTGAGCAGGAAGTGCAGGCAAGCAGCTTCCGAAAATGTAAGAGATGACAGAAACAGCTGGCTACCTGGACAGTCACCCAAAATTTCTCTGCAATGTTCGGGCATCCACTTTTGGCTACAGGCCTAGAATATCTGATAGACTATTTTCAGAAGCAGAAAAATTTAAAAGACTGTCCTACCCTGGCTTGGCAAGGTTCAGCAGTCACTTTTCCTTGTGTCCTGCTCACCCAGATTGGACAGCGTGCTTACTGTCAGCAGCTGAGGCAAGGGCAGTTCTCTGCCCAACAGGCCACTTTTGCCAAGAAGATGAACTCCACATGGAGTGTCTTCTAATCCCAACATCCTCTCGGGAATAGATTGGTGCTGCCAGGAGCAATCGTGTCTCACATCAACAGAAATCTTAGTTATTAAAACATTTAGATGCCATATTCTCTGGGTCTTTGAAGTGTTTGAAGATTACCTATCCATCTGAAATGTATCTCTGTTTATCTAGAAAACCTAACATGACTACAAGTTTGACAAACATGGGTGACTATTGACCTGTAATACTTATCAACCTATATAGCTTAAAGTCTAAAGCTTCACACTATAAAATAAACAATCTCTAAACAGATGTACAGCTTAAGGACAATGACCTTGAAGTTGTGACAATATACAAAAATATCTTAATCAGAGGTAGAAATATATAGAGCAATATGACAAAAATATCCTTAATTTGTATCAATATACAAAATAACCTAAACAGAAGTAGAACATATATTCAGTATGGCAAAAATAACTTTATGTCTGTATCAATATACAAAAATATTTTAAACATAAGTAGGAACATATATACAATATGACAAATATAATTGTGAATTTGTATCAATATACAAGAATCCATACCAATGCAAATTATCTAAAACTGATAGCTTCTACTTTATAAGTAGATACAATAATCTACCTTACTATCCTATCCTATCCATCCCCCTTTTTTCTATTCCCAAAGAGATTCCTGAGTCTAGACTTCATTGTTCTATCCCCAATCCTATAATAATTTATAACCAACCCCTACAGATGAATACCCATAACCCTGAGAAAACAAAGACTTGTTGGGAGAGGGGACGTTGTTTTCTTAGAATCGCTTCCTGTTGTATAGGGGGTGACGGTATCTCTGTAGGATCCAGTAAAAAACTAAAACAATGGTTAAGTTTCATGAGGACTAGCTGTAGCATTTGTAGCCAGACTCAGAGTAATGGGTGAAGCATATCTCAAGTTCTGGCTAGAGCAAGTAAGATGGCGGACCATCCCAGCTAGCCACGTCGGAATTGTCCTGAGCAGTCTGTAGTCCAAAGCCGGATCTTTGAGTGTTATTTATGGACTCAATAGCTTTATTATGAATATGGTAGAATCATTGTAGTGGGGTCCCATCATCTTTCTGGAGACTTTAGAGATCACTGTTAGGAAAATTTATTGTTCATTATAGAAAACTTAAACACTATTAATATCAAAACAGAAAGTTTAAATTTTAAGATAGTAATATATATTTAAAGAAAGGTTCTAAAGATTCAAAAATAAGTAAGAGGGGAAAGAGATTTGTGACAACAGTCCCTGGATTTTGGTTTTCTTCTGTCCCACACCAGGTGGCTCTTCTGATAGGAGACAGAGACTCTGAATTTTTCTTCTGACCACATGCTTGGATTTAGAGAAGGAGTGAGCCACACTCCAAGTCAGCTTTAATTTTCAATTGAGTTGGGACTTCAATTTTTTGAGAAGTAAAGAAATATTGATGTTTAGGTAGTGAGATTTTACCCCAAATAGAATACTGGTACCATTAGGTCAGATTTTTCTTTGCTTGGTAATTTTTTTTCAGATAGTTTTCCATTCTTCTTTAGATGTCTAGATGTCCAAGGTCTTTTGCCTTCTTGAAGATGGGTATTTTTATTTTCCTGTAAAGACAGAACCCTGCCCCAACCCTTATTTGGTGAGTTTTCTTTCAAAAGACTTGTAGAACTGTTACATTGGTGGATGAGCATCATTTCTCCTTATTAAGAGGTTTCTCCCTTCTAATTGAATCTTTATCAATTTTGATGGTATCCATAGCTTTTCTTCTCCTGTGGAAATAAAAGCAAAACCCCTTCCCCAACATAACACATATCCTGGTTTCCAGTCTGAGGTCAACACGTCTTTAAAGTACACAGGCTGATTTAATTCAGTTGTTTTATCTATAGTCCAGTGTTCTCTGCAGCTGGTGTTCCTTTCTCATCAGCATTAAGAAAATTCAAGGTTCAGCTAGGCGGTGGTAGCGCACACCTTTAGTCCCAGCACTCAGGAGGCAAAGCCAGGTGGATCTCTGTGAGTTGGAGGCCAGCCTGGTCTACAGAGAGAAATCCAGGACAGGCACCAAAACTACACGGAGAAACCCTGTCTCAAAATAAAAAAGAAAGAAAATTCAAGGTTAATAAGGCATTGTGCAATCTATCTTTGGGGTCTTAGTTCCCCCTTTCTGTTTATTAAGCATTTCTTTTAAAGTGTGATTGGATCTTTCTACAACCGATTGTCCTATAGGATTGTGTGGTATACCTGTAATATGCTTTAGATTATAATATGCAAAATACTGTTTCATTTTACTGGAGGCACATGCTGGAGCATTGTCAGTCTTAATTTGTACAGGTATTCCCATGATGGCCATAACTCCTAATAGGTGTGTAATTACAGAATCAGACTTTTCAGAACTCAGCACAGTTGCCCATTGAAATCCTGAAAATGTATCTACTGTATGGTGTACATATTTTAATTTTCCAAATTCTGCAAAATAAAACATATTCATTTGTCAAAGTTCATTTCTTTGTATATCATTAGGATACTTCCTGCAGGTAATGGAGTTTGGTCAAGGAAGGAACAAGTAGGGCATTTTTTAATAATCTCCTTGGCTTGTTGCCAAGTGATGGAAAAATCCTTTTCAAGATTTTGCTATTAACATGGTATTTTTATGAAATTCTGAGGCCTCCAGCATATTTCCTATTAATAACTGATCAATTTCATTATTACTTTGTGCTAGAGGACCTGGCAGACCTGTATGGGATCTGATGTATGTTTTATATATATATATATGGGATGATTCCTATTCCTGACTATTTGCAGTAATTGTATAAATAATGAAGTTAATTCTGTTTCATCAGGAATAAGTTCAATGGTCTCAATATGTAAAACAATTGTTTCTGCATATTGAAAGTCAATAACTATATTGAGAGGTTCTGTAAAGTCCATTAGTACCATGAGAATGGCATACAATTCTGACTTTTGCACAGAGTCATAAGGGCTTTGAACCACTTTGCTTAAGTTTCCTGATTTGTAACCTGCCTTTCCTGATTTATTTGTATTGGTATAGAACGTAGGGACTCCAGAGATTGGTGTTCCCTGTATGATGAGGAAGAACCCAGCTGGTTCTTTTTACAAATTTAAGTCTGTTGCTTTTGGGATAACTGTTGTTAATCTCTCCCAAAAAGTTATTATAAGCTCTTTGCCAATATTCATTTTCTGCCCATAAAAAGGAAATTTCCTCATTAGTTAAAGGTACTACAATTTCTGCTGGGTCCAATTCCTGTCAATTGACAGTCTTAATTTTCCTTTTAAAATCAAATCAGAAATCTTTTCCATATATGTTTTTAATTTCTTACTCTGTTTATGTGGTAGAAATATCCATTCCATTATAATATCTTCCCTCTGGCAGCAGGCCAGAGGGTACACTCACTCACTTCACCCAGGACGGAAGGCAGGCTTCCCACAGCCACTAGGAAGTGAGGGAAGACTCGGTCCTCCTGGTGCTTGCGGACAGAGGGCAGAGAAGTTTCTGACATGCACGTGTCTCTCTCAGCTTATCCTCCTAGCTTCCCATCACCGAGAGGTTCCTCCAAGGTCTGCAAGTCCTACAGAGCATGCCTGGATTGAAGAGTTCTGCTAGGTCCGCAGAAGGGAACTGCAGAACGCCATACCAACACAAAAGCGGCTTTGCGCCTCCTGGTGGAGATGGCTTTGAACTGCAGGTCTTTCCTTGAGACACTTGGGTCCTTGAGCGTCCCCAGAATCAAATTTGCTGGCATCCTCCTGCCGCCACCCCCATCCCCACTGGAGTCCTATGACTCTCCTAATGCTACCTCCCTAATGACACTGCCCTTGTACCTCCTGCACCACCTGGTCGTTCCCGCGTCAGTGAGCCCTGGACCCCTTCCTGGGCCCACGACAGCTGCACTGTTTTTCCTACTTTCGGGAATGCTCTCCAAGCCAGGGTGCCGGCCACTGTACGCTGGCCATCGCTCCCTACACCCCGATGTATGAGCAATTAACTTGCACGCTCAGAAAATTTAAAACACAAAGATCATGATTAAAAGGCTGGGGAGATGGCTCAGAGGTTAAGAGCACTGAGTTCTTGAGGTCCTGAGTTCAATTCCCAGCAACCACATGGTGGCTCACAACCATCTGTAATGAGATCTGGTGCCCTCTTCTGGCCTGCAGGCATACATGCAGGCAGAACACTGTATACACAATAAACAAACCTTTTTTTAAAAAGATCATGATTCAAATATTTCTTAAGGCCTGGAGAGACGCTCGGCAGTTAAGAGCACTTGCAATTACTCTTGCAGTGGAGTTCAGTTCCCAGCATCCTCTGCCTATAACTCTAGCTCCAGGGGATCCAAAGCTTTCTTTGGGTTTCATGGGGCACCTGCATAAGTGGACCCACGTGGATGAGTACACACACACACACACACACACACACACACACACACACACGAATAAATAATTAAATCTAAATGATGTTTCTTAAATTGCCAATACTTTGATTTCAGGACACACTTTGAACAACCACCTCACCCCACATCTAAATTTGGGTCCCCTCCCCACTGCCTCCCCAAGGTCCCACCGAGTGAGTGAGCCAGGAGAGCAGGAACCTGACACTTGTACTTGAGAGGAAAGTCCCCTCCCATCCACCACCAGAGGTTTGGTGTGTTTCTGCTTCTCTCCAGGCCGGGTGTTGCCGGGCTCCAGCATCTCATTCAAAGCCTCTCATTCAATCACACAAGACCGCAAGGCAGTAAGGAAACATTCCAAGTGACAGCACAACCCAGAAATAATGCTACCAAGAGTGACAGTGGCCACAAGAGTGAGGGGACCCAAGAGAAAGGACTGTTTGAGGCTACCCTTTAGGGGGAGCGAGAGGCAGAGTCCGTTACTAGGGGAATGGTTTGGGTGGCCCTCCGTTTTGATTGACAGGTCAGGTTATATGATCATTTCTCTACTGCTCACATCTCTCCTCGGTGCATGCTGTTTTCAGGCGCACACCCAGTGTCTCGGTGACAGTTTCTATCACTGTGATGAAACACCATGACCAAAGCAAGTTGGGGAGGAAAGGATTTATTTGACTTGCATTTCCACATTGTAGTCCATCATTGGAGGAAATTGGGACAAGAACTCAAACAAGACAGGAACCGGGAGGCGGGAGCTGATGTGGAGGCCATGGAGGGCAGCTACTTACTGGCTCGATCCTCATGGCTTGCTTAGCCTGCTTTCTTGTAGAACCCAGGACCAGCAGCCCAGGGATGGAATCATCCACAATGAGCTGCGCCCTCCCCTATTGATCACTACTTAAGAAAATGCCCTACAGCTGGATCTTATGGGGGCATTTTCTCAACCGAGGTTCCCTCCTTTCACACGACTCTGGCTTGTGTCAAGTTGACATAAAACTAGCCAGCACACTCAGTTATGCATAGGAGTAAGAAGGTAAATAAGGGATTTCCCCCCAAAAGCTCAGTTTGAGGACCCAGTTTGTCATATTGCGCATGTATCCAAAAATGAGTTCAGGCTGGAGCAGCCTGAACCTTACGTAGCCAGACACAAATGGGAGTATGTCATCTGTCTAAGGTCAATGGTCGTTACGTGGAAGGAAGGAGAAACTTCTTCCACCTGCTCGGAGAGGGTGTGCATGAAGCTAGCTCAGTGCAGGTGCAGGTGGGGTCCTAGGTTGGTTGCTAAGAGGTTGCTAGGTGCAGTGTTGGAGTGGGATGTTCTGGTCTGTTTTCTTTTGCTGTGATAAAGACCATGACCAGAAGTAACTTGGGGAGGAAAGGGTTTATTTGGTTTACATCTTCCAGGTCACCCAGGAACACATGCAGGTGGAACCTTATACATAATAAATAAATAAATCTTAAAAAAAACAAATAAGGTTGGTGATAGCTCTGTTGTGTTTGGAAGGATAAGGCCATGGGAGAAAGTTTCTTTCTTCTACCTGGCTGGAAATCGCTGACAACTTGCAGGAGTTGGTTCTCTCCTGTCTTGTGGGTCCTGAGGATGGAACCCAGGCCGTCAGGCTTGTGGGCAAGTGCCTCTGCTCTCTGAGCCATCTTGTTGGCCCCCACCCCCACTACCTTTTTTTAGGTAAGTTCTTGCTTTGTAACCCAGGCTAGCCTTGGACTGCAATCCTCCTGCCTCAGTTTCCTGGATGCTGGGATTATAGAGGCCTGAGGAGCCATCCCCAGCTCCTCTTTTAGCTGCTTTTAAGGCATAATTTGAGCACAGGCCAGTGCACAGCTCTATGTGTACACCTGTGGAGCCACCCCTCTACAGGGACCACTGGAGAAATTTCCAGAACCTAGGAAGTTCTTATGTCTTTTCCTGTGTCACCACACACACACACACACACACACACACACACGTACACGCACACGTTAAAACATGGAATAGTAACACAGTGGGTAAGAACGTTCCCTGTCAGCTGTCAGTGATATGAACTAATTGTCTCTTGATTGCCTCATCTGTGGGTAGGAACGTTCCTGGTCAGCTGTTGGTGATATGAACTAATTGTCTCTTGATTACCTCATCTGTAAAATGAGGATGATAACGACAACCACGTATCAAGGTCACATAGGGTTGTCACGAGCTGCGGTGACACCATTAATTTAAAGATCAGTGGCCCGCATCAAGGTACTTTTCTGAGATGAACAGACTAGGCAATGCTTGTAAATGCCTGGCATGGGCCCAGTGCAGGAAGGACACAGCCAACGGCGACCAGCACCATGGCAGTCTACTCCCCAGAACCTCCTGACTTAGTCACAGCAGGAGCCAAACACAGGCTCCCCTTACCCATAGTTAAAAACTCCCCAGGGTTCACCCCACACTGGCCCGGTGACAGACCTCTTCTCCGCTGTATGTCCCATCCCTTCACATTACTTTTTTACCTTTCTATTTCTAAAGATCATTTTTATGCCAGGTGGTGGCTCATACCTTTAATCCCAGGACTTGGGAGGCAGAGCCAGGCAGATTTCTGAGTTGAGGCCAGTCTGGTCTACAGAGCGAGTTCCAGGACAGCCAGGGCTACACAGAGAAACCCTGTCTCAAAAAACCAAATGTGTGTGTGTGTGTGTGTGTGTGTGTGTGTGTGTGTGTGTGTGTGTATAAAATATGGATGTGTATATGTGGGTTACAGACGGGCTACAAAGGGTTAAGAAGGCCGCAGCAGGGTCACCATCTTTGAGAAGCAGAAGCTGACAGACTGACAGATGCAGAGGGCTGGAGAGCTGCTGAGCAGTGCGGGTACTTGCTGCTCTTGCAGAGGACCTGAGTTCAGTTCCCAGCACTGGAGGGCGGCTCACAATCGCCAGCTCCGGGGCATCCAATGCTCTCTTCTAACCCCACAAACACCTGCACATACAAGGCGTACACTCACACAGACACAAACACAGAAGTAAGTGTGTTCACTCTAAACAGAAGTGTCAGAGGAGGGAGGATTGGAGAAGTGAGAGGCAAGGGCCAGAACAAGCTTCCCAGGCCAGCAGTGGCTGGCAACCAGGCCAGGCCATGCCAACAAGTGGGGAGTGAGATAACCAGCTCAAGCCCCTGGGACCCTGGGGAATTCTCTGACTGTTGGGGTCCCCTGACATACACACTGGTGTACAGTGTTAGCTGCCCTCCCCCATGGTGTTCCGGGACAGTCTCCAGACCTGGTTTCTCTGATATGACTGTGACACACCCTTGTTTCTACAGTACCGATTTGCTTTGATAAATTTATAGGGTGGGACCCTTTCTATTTTTAGAATTAAGTTATCAGTCTGCTCCAGGTGGTATTTTTAGAATTAAGTTATAAGTCTGCTCCCGGTGGGTGGTACCAGGCAGGTGGTGGTGTTTACAGTCTGCCTAGGTGCTGAGTCACTCTGCCTCTATTTACACTCCAAGTGCTTGAGAGATGGACTCACCCCCGGCCCTGTAGAACCCTGAGGATGCTCTGTAGCCCAGGATGATCATGAACTCACCCTGCCTCCAGACAAGCCCTCTACCACCTGAGCTACATGCCCAGGCTTGCCCTGCTTTGCTGTGTGTCTCAAGGATTCCCGGTGGCCTGCTAGCTGGGGATTTCCAGGTGGCCGGCTTCCAGCTCTTGAGAGTTATCTGGGCAGAGGCCAGACCGAGTGAAATCAGAAGAGCTGGAGAGCTCAGGGCTGTCCCCCAGGAGTCCCCTTTGCCTAGCCCCCTGAGCAGCGCTGGATGAGGGGCTACCTCCTCCTTCTCTGCGATGTCTCCCTCAGCTGCTTCTCTGTCCCCGACTCCGGTGACCCTTGTTTATCAGTTACCACAATCCTTAGTTTCTTGTGTGTCTCTGTGACCTGAGACCCTGGTGGCCGGTCCCCACGGGCTTCCTTGATGGTCCTCTGCTTGCCGGTCATATTTAGCTTTATCGACATCCACAAAGATGTCCCCTGTGTGGGAAGTGGGGTGTTCATGGTGCTTCTCTGAGGATGGTGCTCCAGGGAGAGGTTTGGAACACACACATACACACACACCCCATATATATTCCATAAAATCTTAGCTGTTATTAGTATTACTCAGACACACTGGTTCAGTGACAGACACTTCAATCCTTTGCCAGTCTGGAAGGATGGACTCTAGCCCCCTACTTTGCTATTATGAATATTTCTGCTCCCAAGATGTCAAGGATGACACACGAGTACAAGAATTCTTGGACTGGGCACTGGAGAGATGGCTCAGCTTAAGAGCCCATACTGCTCTTGCAGAGGATCTGAGTTTGGTTCCCAGCACCCACACTGGGCAACTGTGTAACTCCAGCTCCAGGGATCAGACGCCCTCTTCTGGCCTCTGCATGCTTCTGCACTCACATTTACAAACCCACATAATGGAAGCTGGAGGTGCAGGAGAGGATAGGGTGGGCAACAGGTGTAAACGTCAGAAGTGTGGGGAATCAGTGCACGCCTTTAATCCCAGTGCTCAGGAGGCAGAGCCAGGTGGATCTCTGTGAATTCGAGGCCAGTCTGGTCTACAGAGCAGTTCCAGGACAGCCAAGGCTACAGTGAGAGCTGATGGTGCTGCGTCGGCCATCCACAGAATGTCCAGCCTCTGTCAGGCCAGCCATTTGCTTGTTTGGATATGAATGAGAATGAGTCAGTCAGTATGACCTAGTTTCTAAAACGGTTACATGTTACTGAAGGGTCACAAGTGTGGCCTGCGTGTTCTCAGAAGTTTCAATAAACATGAGTCACAGAATCGGAGGCCGTAGGTTCAGCTTTAACTGAAGCCCCACCTACAGACTGGGCTCTTGCTATGGATGCTGCGAGGTTCAGTTTCAGCTACGGTAGCTCCTTCCACCCTGCACACGAGGTGACAAGGACACACACACACACACACACACACACACACACACACACACACCCTTGGACACAACCGTGCAGGGATGGCCCATGAGTGTGTACAGGCCCAAGGAGTGTTGTCAGACCTGGGAAAACAGAGCTGCTAACTGAGGTGGACTAAAGTCTCCTGCAGAAGCCATGTTCAGAGCCTCAGACATTTCACACTCTAAGGATTAAGAGGAATCACAGGAATAAAGGTCATATGAGTTCAAGCTGTATACAATCACAAGAACAAGCCACGCACGGCAAAAACCTGTCTTTCCATAGAGGATAGTTTAAACATTTAACCAAATAACAGCAGCACACAGAAATGGGTGATCTGAAGTAGATTCACTCCTACCCGCTACACCTGGGGGGGCACGGAAACACATTCCAAGAACAATTCCATGTTTCAAAGAAACTAAGGTCACAAGGCTCTTTTCTCGGCATGTTCTTCCAAGCCCTCGGAATTCTCTTCACGCAGCTCCATTCCTGGACCGTGTTCTGACAGAGCATCGCCCAGGGTGTGCCCTCCTCTGTCCACACTGAGTTTGAACATCAGTTGCCCAGTCCCTGATGGCCTGAGAATGTTTCCCCCCTGGGCTCCACCTTTCTTCTCCAGCCTCACCAGTGATTTCAGGCCTACTTCTAGGATATCCATCCCAGGTGACCCAAGGGAAGAAATCCATGTCTTCAGAGAGACGCAAGAGGCCTGGTGATCATCTCCCAAGGGCTCCCTGCTCCTGGTGAACTCCAGGAAACCCCAGGCTACACATTCATTTCTTCCAACCATGAGTATTGTGCCTCTAAGCCTAGGAAGTTTGGTCTTACAGAACTATGGTGTCCTGGGCTCCTGGGAGACATAAAGGTCTTGAACTTAAATTTGACTATTATTATTCTTAGATGTCATGTTAAATTTTCTATGGGGCTGGAGAGATACCTCAGCAGTTACAAGCGCTTACTGCTCTTGCAGAGGACCCCAGTTCAGCTCCCAGGACTCTGTCAGGTGGCTCCCAGCTCCAGGACATCCAATGGGCATTGAACTCACACATGGACATGAACATACATACACAGACACATAATTAAAAATACAAATAGAATCTTTTTTAAAAGATTTATTTATTTTATTATTATGTATAGTGTTCTGTCTGCATGTCTGCCTGCACACCAAAAGAAGGTGCCAGATCTCATTACAGATGGCTGTGAGCCATCATGTGGTTGCCAGGAATTGAACTCAGGACCTCTGGAAGAGTAGCCAGTGCTCTTAACCATTGAGCCATCTCTCCGGCCCAAACATAGAATCTTAAGAAAAAAAAAAATCCTTATGTCTTTAGTTAATAATCAAGATTTGTAGCTGGGCAGTAGTGGTGCACACCTTGAATCCCAGCACTGAGGAGGCAGAGGCAGGTGGATCTCTGTGAGTTCACGGCCAACCTGGCCTACAGAGTGAATTGCAGGACAGCCAGGGATACACAGAGAGTTCCTATCTCAAAAAACCAAAAAATTAAAATTAAAATTAAAAAAATCATGATTTGTTGTTGTTATTGGATTTCTGTTGTTTTGACATACTACATGGCTCTGGCTGACCTGTAGCCCGGGCTGGCCTCAAACTCATAGATATCCACCTGCCTCTGCCTCCCAAGTGCTAGGACTAAAGGTGTGCGCCACCATGCCCCCCAGGGTGTTGTTTTAACCAAGGTTCAGAAAAAGCAAGCATTTCAGAGGTCTTTGCTGAGGGCATCTGAAAGGGGATCATGGTGGAGGGGGCAGTTAGCAACTTCCACAATCTTACCAAGCCCTGCCCCACCCTGCCCCAGGTCTGCCTCGAACCTTCCACCTCCCCACCCCCACCCCAAGAGCACACAGCCGGTCCCAAGGTGAGCTCTTGAACTTCAAAGCACCAGAAGGCTGTGTGTTTGCATTTACCAAGGCAACTAATCATTCTACACCCTCACGTGTCCCCCTGTGCCGCCCTCTCTCCAGAAAGAACGGGACTGGAGTGAGAAGGCCTTAGGCAGAAACTGGGATTTCTTTTTTGGAATACAAGAGTCACCAGAGATGACGTTCAGTGCCCCCACCAGTGTGGACCTCGTAGGACTTGTCAATGGAACGGGCAAGCAACAGAGGGTTGGCTGTGAAGTCCCTGTCCCCTGCTGCCTCTCTCCAGGCTAGCCCTCCCCCGAGCCTGCTCCAAGCAAGGCTGTGGGAATATTACTTGAACTATGTAAAGATGTGTTACATTTGTTTAACTATGTAAAGATGTGTTTCACTTTGCCTGCCTAAGACACCTGATTGGTCTAATAAAAAGCTGAATGGCCAATAGATAGGCAGGGCTGGCGGACAAAGAGAAGAAAATGAGGGAGAATCGGAGGGAGACCCCTGGGGCCTGTCAGCCCCTAGCCAGCCAGACACGGAGTAGGACATACAGAATGACAGAAAGATAAAAAGCCCCGAGGCAAACCATAGAAGAAGAGAAACAGGTTAAACTAAGTTCTAAGAGCTAGTGGGACAAGCCTCAGATAAGACTGAGTATTTATAACTAATGAAGTCTCCATCTCATGATTTGGGAGCTGGTCGGTAGCCCCCCAAAAAAAGCCTATTACACAAGGCTGTGTAGACCCCACCCTCCCTCCAACTGTGGAAAGATGCCTTTCTGTCCCTCGGTCAGCAGAGGCAAGCAGGGGACAGCTCGGGCCTGTGGGGTGGCAGGGTCTCCCCAAGGCCTGTTAGTCATGCCTGTCATTCTTTTTGTTTGTTTTTGTTATTTTTGAGACAGGGTTTCTCTGTGTCCTGGAACACTCTTTGTAGAGCAGGCTGGCCTCGAACTCATAGAGGTCCACCTGTCTCTGCCTCTTGAATTCTGGGATTAAAGGTGTGCGCCACCACCACCCAGCACTCTCTCTCTCTCTCTCTCTCTCTCTCTCTCTCTCTCTCTCTCTCTCTCTTTGAGAGGATTTGAGAAGGGCATTGGAACAGTCACTTCCTCTCAGCTACCACCGGAGGAATACATGGTGTGCAGTATGGTGTGTGTATACACGTATATGTATATATAAGTATGTATATATATTTCTTTGTATAATTAAGGGCTATACAAGGGTATAAGAATGATTTTCATTTTAATTCTTTTCCTATTGCTTTGATTTTGAAACCACAGGAATATCTACTCAAAGGATTTCAAAATATACTTATTTAAACTGTATTTTATTCTGTGTGCCTATGTGTGTGTGCACATAGGACAACTTTCTGGAGTCAGGCCCCCCCTTCTCATGTGGGTCCCTGGGATTGAACTCAGGCCATCAGACTTGTTGGCAAGCCCCTTTACTGGCTAAGCCATCTAGTCAACCCCAAAGACTAACAAAGCTGGGGAACATTTCCCTCTGGAAGGACAGAGATGAGTATATGTGCTGCAAGCCGCAGAAACATGCAGTGGGGGTTCAGCTGGCACTACACGGCTGGAAACCTGGCCCAGCCAAGGGCTCTGCCAGAGGGAAACCAAAACCCAAGGCGTGTGGGTGATACTGGCCTTTGAATGGATCAGCTGTCTCCTGCAGGGAGTTCCTGTGTGCTGTTGTAGCCTTCCCATCTGATTCTTTTCCCAAGAACTTCTAACAGTGTGGTTGATCATTTACTGGACACAGCTTCCCCTATACACTTGGGGTATTTGGATAACATCCCCCGCCGTGTTAACAGCCACATAGTCCAGACCCCTTTCCCATAAGCAGGCCTGTGTTCCTCTTATTCTAGCATAGACTTAGAGTCTGCCTTTCTGTAGTTACCTGCATTAGCAGACATCTGGCCTGTGCCCTCTCCGGACAAAAGTATCTCATCTGAGACACTTCTCAGACACCCAAGGACAGACTGCAGATAGATGAGCACTAGCGTGCCCTGAGCTCACCTTGCCGACTGATAGGAGAAGCCAACCTCACTAACCTTAAACCCTTAACGCCTCACCTTCACCCTGGTTTGTTAACACGAGACCCTAATGTAAGAGATTTACTGCTTGCTATTACCAGGATGGTGGATGGGCCATCTGCTCGTTACTGAGACAAGGTAAACATTCCCATGGACCCAATGAGACAACGCCAACCAGCCGAGGATAGGTGCCAAGCTTCGTTTCTTGTGCGAATTAAGCTCAAGTGCTCCTCTTTTATCCCACAGCCCAGGTGTTATCCCTAGTTCTAAAGAGTCCTCCCTGTAGCAACTGACTCAGAGCAAAAGTGCTTTTACCAACCAGATGCTACATGTTGGGACGCAGGTTGCCTAGCAACTGAGAACACTTCCCCTGCCCCGCCAGAAAGTGGCGCTGCCGGGATAAGCTGAGCCAAACGTGGCGCTGAAGGAAAAAGGCAGTTTTACTTTACTCGTGACTTATACTGACATACTGACTCCTAACCTTTTACCTAGCCACTTCTAAGAATATAGTCTGAGCACATAAATTCCTCTTTAAATCCCCTAATGGATTTTAGCCCTTAGTTGACCCTACCAGAGAACTTCCATTAGCCACTCCCCTTTGGGGTTGTAAATGAAAGCTGACAACCACTGCTCCTTGTGTGGATCTTATCACCTCTCTCTACGACCCTGAAAACTTCAAGCCTCGCATTGCATTGCCGAAGAATTACCGCTTGTAAGGACATATAACCAGTACCCCCACGCCCCTTGTAGAACTGACTTAGAAGAACAAAGTGAATGGACTGAAAGAGCTCGGTGTGCGTACATTCATTCCATATTCCTAAGATTAGATCCTCAGCTGGTTGTAGATTCTTGCCCGGACCCTGGGAAAGGGTTATCTGGGGTTGGACCCCAACAGCTCTGATATAGATGTCTACCATTACAAGTGGAAACACGTGGAATCCCTCCTCTGCAAAGGAGACGACACACAGAGGTTCTGTGCTCAGTAAAATCATGTTTATTTCACTTTTTTTTTAAAAGTAACACCTACTAAGAACTCAAAATGTGCATACCCAGAACATGTAGCTACTAACGAACTTTCTTAGGACTGGAAATTCTTTTAGTGGGTGGGAGGAGCTCTGAGACAGACAAAAAAACCTCGAAAGAACAAAAGAGGATGAAAGAGACAAGAGAATGAGGAAAACAAATCCCCAGCTCCCTAGAAGGGCGGCTTGCTGGGCAAACAGGAGGGGATGGGGCTGGAGAGATGTCTGTGGGAGGCAGGGCTGAGGGATGGGGGCAGGCAAGGCCTGAGGGAACCTGAGAGGCAAGAGGGACTCCATATACCTGAGAAAGCAGAAGACCTGGCCCGGTCGGAGCAGGAGATAGGCCTGGAACAGGTGATGGGGTCTGGCATGGAAGAGAGGGTGGCTGGGCCAGGACTCAGTTCTGAGTACTGGAGACCCAACTCCTTCCTGCTTTGCACAGAACATCGGAGCTGGGGCCCAGGTGGACCAGGGGGAGTCGGTCCTGAAGAGGGCATGACCCAGGGAGAGGCCCCAAAGGTCTGTGGGAAGGCTCGCAAGGGGTCACTTGTGATGTTCTCTGTGTGGTCAGGCCTCCCAGGCTCCTGACTTCCCGGGCTTCAGCAGGAGGCCAGGGAGGCCCGGGAGGCTGCCCCCGCCATCTGTCCGCTCTGGACATCAACAGACCTGCCGTTGAGCAAAACCATCACAGACGCAGACCCTCAGCAGTGGGGGAAGGAGAGCTGGAGGGGGTTTGATACCGCAGCAGGACTCCTGCCCCTTGGGAAGCAGCCCGAGGGCAGGGCTTGTCTGTCTGTCCTTCACAGCAAATGGTTGTTCCAGAAAAATCGCAGCAGCGCCTGACCTCTCACGAACATCAGCGCCACAAAAAGACCCAGCGCATCCCCGGCTTCCTGAGGAAGATGCTGTGTGAACAGACAGTTGTTTCGTGTTTAGCGTTGCTAGTTGGGGGCTGGCGAGATGTCTCTGCAGGTAAAGGCACTTGCCATCAGCCTAATGACCCCCCCCATCCCCCCACCCGGCACCTCCCAGCAGCATAGGGTGGAGGGAGAGAACCGACTCCTGCAAGTTATCCTCTGACCTCCACATTGGCTCTTTCTCTCTCTCTCTCCTTGCTGGCCCCTCCCCCATCGCTAATCTACACAAAAAGTTAAGAATTACAAATTTGACACAATATAAAACATTCATTCATTCAACGCAGCCCAGTTCTAAGTGCGTGAGTGGGGTGATGAACCGGCTCCCGTATGTTCATGTCCACCGCAACCCTTGGGGCACATTCCCATCCTGATCATCACAGCACTCTTCAGGCACGGGACCCCATTCTTCTGGCTTTGGGGGGCATCCCAGAACCCTTCCGGGTGGTCTCAGAAAAGCAACCAAGCCCCGTCTGGGGCACCCAGGACCAGAAAGACATAGCTGAGTGAGGAGGAGGAGCAAATCCAGGCAAAGCTGGGTGAGAGGAAGGGCCCGGGCACTGCGTCTGTGGGAGGAGCATGAGATACGGCTTCACACACTTGTCACCTCCAGGGGAGGTTGGGGCCAAAGGAGCAGGAGATTTCGGGGACTCCTGGGCTAGACAGACCCCATCCCTGCAGTGGTCGGAATGTAATTGGCCCCCACAAACTCATGGGGAGTGGCACTATTAGGAAGTGTGGCTTTGGAGTAGGTGTGGCCTTGCTGGAGGAAGTGTGTCACTGTGGGGGTGGGCTCTGAGGTCTCATATATGCTCAAGCCACGCCCAGTGTCTCAGACCACTTCCTGTTGCCTGCAGGTTAAGATGTAGCCCTCTCAGCTCCTCCTCCAGCACCATGTAGAACCATGATGCTAACAGATCAACCTCTGGAAATATAAGCTACCCCAATTAAATCCTTTTCCTTGATAAGAAGTTGTTGTGGTCATGGTGTCTCGTCACAGCAATAGAAATCCTAACTAAGACAGTCTCCCAAAGGAAAAGCAAAGAGTTACCTGAGCACAGTGACAGACTGGGGAGGCAGAGACCAGTGGATCTCTGAGTGGGCTATCCTGGTCTACAGAGCGAGTTCCAGGACAGCCAGGGCTACACAGAGAAACCCTGTCTTGAAAGACCAAAAAGAAAAGAAAAAAAAGAAAGAAAGAAAATAAAAGAAGAGCTAGGAATAGAGCCTGGTCATAGGGCACCTGCCTGGCATTTGTGAGACCCTGGGTTTGACCCCCAGTGTGTATAGGGGAGGGGACAAGCCCTTCAGGTGACATCAGGGACCCTTATGATCTGCTGTCACTCACCTCTCTCTGGCCACGTTTTTATTTGAGGTTGGCTTTTGGCTTTTGAGACAGGGTCTCCCTATGTCTCCATGGCTACCCTGTAGCTCACTCTCCACACTAGGTCATGTGATCTCCCTGCCCCTGCCTCCTGCGTGCTGTGGCTGTCTGTGTACACCACCAACTTCAACTGCTTTCTCTTCCTTCAAGGCCAGACTCACTGGCCTCCTGGCCGTTCTTCAGAGATGGACCACTCCTGCCTCAGGGGCTCAGTGGCCTGCACAGCCCCCACCCTAAACTCTTGGAAAGTCTTACAGCTTATCAGTGAATCTGCCCTTCATTCTTCTTGAAGCCTCTCTCTTTCTTTTTAAGATTTATTTTCTAGCCAGGTGGTGGTGGTGGTGGTGGCGGCGCACGCCTCTAACCCCAGTACTTGGGAGGCAGAGGCAGGCAGAGGCAGAACTCACAGAGGTGAGTTCGAGGCCAGCCTGGTCTACAGAGCGAGTGTCAGCCAGGATGGCCAGGTCTGGAAAAACCCTGTCTCAAAATAAATAAGGTGTGTGTGTGTGTGTGTGTGTGTGTATACCCACCCATATATACACACATATATTTATTTATTTATGTATATATATTGCTTATGTGTGTATGCATGGTTTTATTTGTATGCATGGTGATATTTGCTATTGTTACTATGTCTATGTATGAGGGGGTGTGATGTGAGTACAGGTACCACAGAGGCCAAAGGTTATTGAATGCCCCTGGAGCTGAAGTTACAGGTGGTTGTGAGCACCTCATGTAGGTTCTGAATATTGAATTCAGGTCCCCTGGAAGAGCAGTACGCTCTCTTAATCGCCATCTCTCCAGACCCTGTATGAGTGTTTTGCTCGCTCTTAAGGGTATTCTGTCCACAAGGACCTCTGCGCAGCACTTGCATGCAATTCCCACTGGGGCCAGAAGAGGGCGGCAGATCACCTGAAACTAACTGCACGAGTGAGCTGATCGTGGGTGCTGGGAATGGAACCTGGTTCCTCTTGGAAGAGCAGGCAGTGTTCTTAACCACTGAGCCATCCCTCCAGCCCCCAGCATGTATCACTTCTAAAGCTCTGTCTCCCTTCCCTTCTGTCTTTTGCTCCCAGACACTTCCTACTATCTAATTACACACTTCATTTACTCTTCAACTCCTTCAGAAACTTGGTGAGGTCACACTTTTGTCCCTTTTGATCAAGGCTGTAACTCCTCCGTGTTTAAGTAGCACACCGCAGGAGCACAATCAAGTGACCAGCTCAGTTAATGGACAGCCACCAGCCACAGAATAAGGAATGTGGACTCAGTTCTGTCAGTAACTGAAAAACAGGGGATTTTGACCCTTTCTGTAGCTGACGTCACTTAGAAAAATTGAATGCCTGTCCCTCTGGTGTGGCCGTGAGAAAAACCATGCAGCACTATAAATGGTCCATAAATCACCGTTTCGCCACTCACACTCAGCTGGCAGCCTTAGGCAGGCTGTGCCATGTCTCTGGCACTCACCTGCCTTGACAAGGACGCTGCTGTAACTCACGTGCTGCTGGGAAATCTCTCAGAGAGGAGCTCACGGAATGGAATAAACTCTAAATTCTCTGCTGCATTACTACATAACTCAGGTCCCAGGGAACAATGCAATGTCCCAATCAGGCTAATTTGGTTAAATAAAGAGCCTGTGTTCCCAGAGGGACAGTTTCCAGCACCCAGGAAGGACCTACAGAGGTACAAAGATCCCCATTATGTTAAGAAGCAGAAGTGTGCTGCTACTGGGGTTGTTTTGTTTTGTTTGAGACAGGCTCTCAAGTAGCCCAGGCTAGCCTCAAACTCCTTGTGTAGCTGAGGATGGCCTTAGACTTCCCATCTTCCTGCCTCTGCCTCCGAGGGCTAGAGTGGCAGGTCTGAGCCACCACACCTGGCTTCCAAGTGTGGCATCTTAAAACTGTATATGGAGAAATACATGGCCTAGATTTGGGGGTCGGGGGGACATAGTAACAAAAACTATATAACTATATAAAATAAACAGGTAGAACAAAATGGCAAAATCAAAAATATTTTAAGAAGCACAAAACAGGCCAGGCGGTGGTGGCGCACGCCTTTAATCCCAGCACTCGGGAGGCAGAGGCAGGAGGATCTCTGTGAGTTTGAGGGCAGCCTGGGCTACAGAGTGAGTTCCAGGACAGCCTGGGCTGTTACATAGAGAAACCCTGTCTTAAAACACAAAAGGGGGGGGGATTGAAAAAAAAGAAATTGATGTTCAAAAAGACTAGGCAGCTAGAGAACAGTGGAGTCCAACACTCTCCAGGAGCTTCTAGAACACTTCGCTTGCCGTGGGCTCTGTCACCCGCAAGGTTCCAAACATTACCCGTCAGTCCACCCTAGTGTCCCATAGTATCTCTCACTGACACCGGCCGGAGTCACTGGAGAAGAGGGAGCCTCACAGATTCCCCCCAGAATACATGAAGAGACGAATCCGCTGGCGGTGCCAGCTGTGGTCTGAGTCATGGCACATCAGCTGCCCAGAGATGCTGTGCCAACTGTCCTGGGACCACAGTGTGAGGTACAGGCATGAGACCAGGGCTGGCTTTGCCCCAGGGTCATAGCTTGTAGGTATAGTTTGGTGACCTACACACCATTAATCCATGAGTTCGGATCATTCCTGGGCACCCTGGCTACCTGGCAGCCATTGTTCTGTCTCTCCCTCCATCCTGACAGGTCCCCGCTGGGTACACTGTGGTCTCACCTCTTGAATCATCCTGCGATGGACACTGTCCCCAATTTGTCTCAGCTGCATGGTCACTGACTGGATTTCTTCTGGCTGGTTCTGGTCAGTGTTGTTCTCCTCAGGCTGAGAAAGCCGACTGTGACCTTCAAGAACAGAAGTGTTTCAGGGAGCCATGGATTTTGTAAAGGCACCTCCATGCCGTGTGTGTGTGTGTGTGTGTGTGTGTGTGTGTGTGTGTGTGTGTGTGATGCAACTGTGTTTATTTCTTCTTCCCTTCCTACGAAATAGGGTATAGGTGAAGCCATGTAAGTGTCTAGATTACTTTTAAGTAACACAGCGTGTCAACGATTCATGGGTACTTTGGGGACCTTGTAAAGAATAAATGTCGATAAAGAACTCCCAAATGCTTCAGGAATAGGGAAAGGGATATAAATTGTGGCTGTAGAGGCTGGAGGGATGTCTCAGCGGTTAAGAGAACCGACTGCTCTTCCAGAAGATCCCAGGTTCAATTCCCAGCACCCAGATGCAGCTCACAGCTATAACTCCAGTTCCAGGGGATCCGACATCATCTTCTGGCCTCCACAGGCACCAGGCACACACATAGTAGTACACAGACAGACAGACTAAGTTTTGTTTTAAAAATGGCTACTGGCTGGAAGGGGCCTCGACCCCAGGCTCCCAAGGCCAGAACTCCTCTGAGAAGCAACTTGGGATTTTACACCACTCAACGAGGCTCTCAAGGCCTCCTCACCTTGGCCTTGGCCCCGTTGCAGCCCGAGGCTCCAGCCCTAACTGCTCAGAAGCATGCGCTCCAACAAGCTGTTGGCAGAGGTCATGTGCCCTCCTCCAACCAATGGGAAGCGCCGAGGTGGAGCTCCGGGATAACAGGCAGCTCCTTCCCACCTCCCCATCCTCCCCCATCCTTTTATTTCTTCTTAATTTTTCAGTCTTCCACTTTTTCTTCTCATTTTTTACTTTCTCTTCTTTATTTCTTTCTTTTTTTTAAGATTTATTTATTATGTATACAGTATTCTGCCTACGTACCAGAAGTGAGGACCAGATCGAATTATAGATGGTTGTTGCTGGGAATTGAACTCAGGACCTCTGGAAGAGCAGCCAGTGCTCTTAACCGCTGAGCCATCTCTCCAGCCCCCTCTTTCTTTTTTTTAAAAGATTTATTTTCTTTGCAAGATATGTGTGTGAGTTACAGGTGGCTGTGAGTCACCCGGTTGGATGCTGGGCACCATCTCCAGCCCTAACCACGGAGCCCTCTCTCTACCCTCTAGGAGTTACAAGCGCCCTTACCCACTGAGCCATCTCTCAGGACTCCTTGAAGACGAAGGGTTTTTTTTGTTTTGTTTTGTTTTGTTTTAAGATTTATTTATTATGTATACAGTGTTCTGTCTGTAAGTCTGCCTGCAGGCCAGAAGAGGGCACCTCATTATGGATGGCTGTAAACCACCATATGGGTACTGGGAATTGATTGAACTCAGGTCCTCTGAAAGAACAGCCAGTGCTCTTAACCACTGAGCCATCTCTCCAGCCCATGAAGACGAAGTTTTAAGGAGAGATGAACGTGGCCTGTCAGGTGATGCACACCTTCAATCCTAGCACTTGGGAGGCAGAGACAGGTGGATCTCTGTGAGTTCTAGGCCAGCCTGATCTACAAAGTGAGTTCCAGGACAGGCTCCAAAGCTACAGAGAGAAACCCTCTCTCACAAAACAAAACAGTAAAAAAAGAAAAAAAAAATCCCAGCGCTCAGGAGGCACAGGCAAGAGACTCTGAATTCATAGGCCAACTTGCTCCACACAGAGTTTCCAGGCCGACCAGGGTTACACAAAGAGACCCTGTCCCCCCAAAAAAAATGAAAACAGAATTTTTTTTAAAGCCGGGACGGCGGTGGCACATGCCTTTAATCCCAGCACTCGGGAGGCAAAGGCAGGTGGATCTCTGTGAGTTCGAGGCCAGCCAGAGCTACACAGTGAAACCCTGCCTCAAAGAACCAAAATAATAACAACAATAATAATAACAATAATAAAATACTTAAAAATGAATAATCTATTTTAGTTGGAGTTCTTAATTAGTTTTTCTCACTAGTAACTCGGTAACTATGAGATTTATTACAGTGAGGCAGTTAGAGATTTTTACAGAGATAAATGAGTTTGTGGTCTTCTTGCAGTTAATTTTAATTTTAATTAAAAAAAAAAAAAAAGAAAAGAATTTGCCGGGCAGTGGTGGCGCATGCTTTTAGTCCCGGCACTCACAGTCTCTCTGAGTTCGAGGCTAGCCTGGTCTACAGAGCAAGATCCAGGACAGGCACCAAAACTACAGAGAGAAACCCTGTCTCGAAAAACCAAAAAAAAAAAAAAAAGCAAAAGAAATTTATGTGTTTATGTGTGCGTGGGGTGGGAGTGCCCTTGGAGGTCAGAAGAAAGGGTGCCAAATTCCCTGGAGCCACAGACAACTGTGAGCCCCCATGTGGGTGCGGGGGATCAAACCCAGGTCCTCTGCAAGGGCCCTGGTGCTCTTACCCACTGAGCTACCTCGCCAGCGCCTGAATTTTTAAACAATACATTTAATGTCCAAGTTTATGTTCCCAACACAAGAAACAGCACATACTAAGGGAACTACTTATCTGAGCCTGACGCTAACCGCTTACCTGGGTTCCTCGGCATGGCTGGAAGTGGCCGCCGGCAGGCTGGGTCATGTACTTCTCAGGAGAAGTGTGTTTTGCCAATTGGTGACTGGTAACAATTGGTTACTTTGACAGGTGGATTCAGAAGTTCTTTAGGATTGTAAACAATGCTATCGTATGGGGTTTGTTGTTGTTTTCCTGTTGAAAAATACATCCTCTGCGGCGGTGGTGGCGCACACCTTTAATCCCAGCACTCGGAGGCAGAGGCAGGTGGATCCCTGTGAGTTCGAGGCCATGGGCTACAGAGGGAGTTCCAGGACAGGCGCAAAACTACACAGAGAAACCCTGTCTCGAAAAACCAAAAAAGAAAAAAAGAAAAGAAAAGAAAAAAGAAAGAAAGAAAAATACATCCTTGAGACAGGCAGTGGTGGCGAATGCCTTTAATCCCAGCAGGCAGATCTCTATGAGTTCGAGGCCAGCCTGGTCTACAGAGTGATATCCGGGACAGCCAGGGCTACACAGAGAGACCCTGTCTCAAAAAACAAAAACAAAAACAAAACAATCCTCAGACAGTGTTCCCAGTAAATATTTTGGTGTGTTAAATAAACAGTAATGCTTTACTATGAGTGACTTTTCCACAAACA
>CABHPQ010175544.1:0-26725 GCA_902168405.1 Peromyscus aztecus
TAGAGCCTTTGTCCAGTGACTGATGGAGGCAGATGCAGAGATTCATGGCCAGGCATCAGGCTGAGCTCCAGGAATCCAACTGATGAGAGAGAGGAGAGATTCTGCAGGTGAGGGACATCGAGATCATGATGGGAGGACGTGCAGAGATGACCAGCCACACTAGTGGAAGCCCATGAACTGTGGACTGGTGGCTGTGGAGCCCCCATGGGACTGGACTAGGCCCTCTGGATACAGAAGACGGTTGTTTGGCTCAAACTGTTTGGGGGGCACCCAGGCAGAGGGATTGGGATCTGTCCCTGGTGCATGGGCAGGCTTCTGGAACCCAGTGCCTGTGGTGTGACACCTTGCACAGCCTTGGTGCAGTGGGAAGGGGCTTGGACCTGCCTAGACTCAGTATGCTGGGCTCTGCTGACTCCCCATGGGAGACCTCGATTTGGGGCATGTGGGGATGTGGGGTGGCTTGGGAAAGAGGGCTGGGGGGTGGGAAGAGGGAGGAGGGGGGATCTGTGGATGGCATGTTGAGTGAGTAGAAAATTCTCAATAAAGAAAAATAAATAAATAAATAAAAGAGAAGATAAAGGCGCTAAAACTTCATGATGAAACTCATTATTATGTATAATTAATACATGCTAATAAAAAATATAAATAAGTAAATAAATGGCTAAATTCTGCAAAAAAATACATTTGGCTTAAATAGTTTGGGCTCAAAGGCACTACTAGCCTTAGAACTTGATGGAGTTTAAACTATTCTAAGTAAAATGAAAGAGAAATAATGTCCAAACCCTCACTTTTTCTTTCCAGTGTCTGTAAAAGTTGTAGTATGAGACCATAAATCACTACCTGTCTGATGTGCACAACAGAACCTGGGGGTCAAAAAGTGGAGGCCTGGCTTTGGGCAATTAGGTTAAAATATACAAGCTACAGAAAGGAGAAAAAGCATGCAGACAGAGGCCTGCAGTGCCAGCATAGTGCCAGAGAAAACACCTTCAGAGTTAGAAGGACCTCAGTTTAAATCCTGAGACTGGAATTAACAACATTATCTGCTTTTGAGTGGGGGAGAAGATCCACTTGGCAGAAGGGGAAGAGAGATCTGGTTTGGTAAGTTTGATTGAAAATGTCACCTACTCTGCCCTCTGAAACTCCAGCAACTCCAACCAGGAACAGGTGAGAAAGGATGTTTGGTTTGAAGAAGAAACCATCTCCGATGACTTGAAGAATGTCCATATAAAAGATAAGATAAATCACATGCTCTTTCTGAGACAGTAGATTTGATTAATCTTCATCTGTACCTGAAGGACCCTACTCCTTGCAGAAGTCAGAAATGTCTACAGTGCTTCCCTAGGAAGCTTGCCCCTTCTGCAGAGGAAGAATCTCCCAGTTGGGCATTGAACTCCCTCTGACTTTTAAGGGCCCCTCCATGCAAGGCTAAACTGATTTTATAATTTTTTAAAAGCCAAGGAAGTTCTCATTATTTTAATTGTTCTCTCGGTTCACATTTGCTTCAAAGTCTGCTTTCCTTATTCCCGCCTTTCCTCTTCTGCTGAGTTAGAACTCTACATAGGTCCCTTCTTCATTACCATTCTTTACTTTCCTGCTCATACATTAAGAACATAATCTCCATAAAGTACACATTCATAGCAATCTAAAACTGCATTTCTTCACTGCGCTCCCATCATTACCTGAAAGACTGTAAAGAAAATCAGAATCTGATTCAGTTATGAGAAGGAAAATGAATTTTAGGGAAATAATGATCAGCTGTTTGTGACTTCAGGGTGATATGGCTGTAGACTGTTTATGACTCCAAAACAGGAAAGATGAAATTACACACTTTCTTTGAGTTATTAGAATGCTAATGGTTGACATGCATGGCTGACATGGAGTCCTTAGGGATACACAGCACCCTGCTGGGGCCTTCACCTTCACTGAGTAATTTAATTCCATAGAAATTATTATCTATTCCCATTGTGTAGGTGAGGAAACCAAGGTGCAACTGAATTAAATAAATTGTCGTGGGTACAAAGTCTTTAAAGTCAGCTCTAAACTTACATTCTTCAGAGAAAGGGAAGGGCGAGGCCGTGTAGATCACGCTAGCCTGGAATCCCCCAGCATCCGCGTAGAGGATGCATTATCAGGTCCATCTGCATTGTGACATTAAGCTGGTGGTTTAGGACTATAAACAAAAATGGTATTTCAAGTGGAAACTGTATTTTAAATGCATGAGTAAGTTATAGTGAGTGGGACATAAAAGATAGAGTGAAAACCCTGCTTCCGGATTAAGAGATATGTCATCTAAGTGTCATAGGTGTGAGAATACTTACAAGTTAGGTACAGAAGCGTGGCCCCAAAGAACCAAACAGTCCAATATTTCCTGGCATCACTAATAATCTCTTTAAAATACCTGAAATTTGCTACTTAGAAAAACTGAATTGCTAATATAGGATTTTTTTTCCAGTTGTTTGGTGTTTCTTTATCTCCATCTCAGCAAGTCTACTGAGGTTCCCATCACATATCACATAACAGAACACTGAACATCGTGTTCACACATTAAAAATATACACAGTGGGAACGGCTGCGTGAGCAGTGAGTCAGCAAGCGTGTAAGTAAAATCACACAAAACTGACTGATGGGCTCAGAATACCACTTCTGGCATGATCTTTGCTGCAGGCAGTCCATGTCAAAAGCCACTCTCAGCAAGCAAGACTTCTCGGCTGGCACATCAATTTTTGGTTTTTAGCATTTCCTTAGTGCCAACTGCTGTACTTAGTATTTCATGTAGTTATCCTGTTATTGCTCACACACACACACACACACACACAAAACCATTATGAGATGGTCCACCAGGGTAGTGTAGAACACAAATTTTGAGCTAGAATTCATAGCCCCAGCTCAGCAATTACCAATTGTTCTATTTGGAAGCCCAATATTTAACGCCTTTATGGTCAGTTTTCAAATCGGGAAAATCTAGTCCCTGCCTTGCTCGGGCACTGAGATAAATATGAGGTGTAGATAAACAGAATTCCCTCTTACCACTGAGGTTTTGATCCAGACCGCCTAGATTCCTATCCCACCTCCACCTCTGTCATTGTGAGAAGTAACTTGGTCTCTCAGAGACACAATCCTGTCACCCGCAAACAGAAACGACAATGCTACACACTGGGACTATTTACCAATTAAGTACATTAATATAAAAGTGTTTAGACTGATGCCGGGCATATATAAACACTTTATTTTGTAGATAAGGAAAGAGAAGTTTGGTGAGGAAAGGCAAGGATGCACTCGGCTCAGATACCATATGAGTGGGACCCATATGGTATCTTACTCTCAGACAGAATGACTCCAACGGCCTAACCTACTTTAAGTGACTGATCAAAAATGTTGAGATTTTTAATAAATTAAATCTAGCAAGATATTTTACATTATTAAGACCTTAAATATTTGTCTATTGTTGGATAAGAGTTATCCAATCCTAGGGGTAGAAAGATGAATCAGTGGTTAAGAGCACTTGCTACTATCCTAGATGGCCTGAGGTTGATTCCCAGCATCCATGTAGGTGGCTCCAAACCTCTTCTGGCCAAAATGGGCACCTGCACACACATCATACACACAAATTTAAAAATAAAAATAAATAAGGCATCCAATTCTAAGTATCTTCCAAAATGCCCCAATCACTAAATCCTAAAATATTCTGGAAATTTTAAGTTTCGTGCTGGAGTAATACTGGGCATGAATATTCTCAGAGAATCTTCAAAATGCCTCTCTGTCTTTTTTCTCAGCCCTTGTATGTCAATTCTAGCTACTTCAAATCTCTTTACTTCCTCTGGTTTCTGATTTTCTTTTTCCTTGTCCTGAAAAAAGGCTGGGGATTGCCCAGAATAAAACAATGTGCATTGGAAAAAAGCATGTGTTTTGTAGTTCAGAAAACACTGGTGAATTTATACAAAGAGTGTGTGGCTTTATGAACATTATAGCACTCTTTGTTTCCTCCTTCCAAGTCCGTATAGCTTTTCTTCTTCAGTGTGAGTCTTGAAGTTTATTGCACTAGGGAAGGAAAAGGTCTAGATGATAACTGATCAGCTTTGATTCTCAGAGCTGACTTTCGTGACCCCTCAGGAAAGTGTGAGTCTGTCGGGAGAAAGAAAAATGTCTAATTTACAAAGCTCCACTTTGAGCATCTAGAGATGTAGAGCTAATGCAGAAGATCACAGATACCAAAATATGACATAAAGAAAGTTGGAATCAGCTTTCCAACATTGGACAAGAGATGGAAGCAAAAAACGGAGTGTGTGTGTGTGTGTGTGTGTGTGTGTGTGTGTGTGTGTGCTGATCTCTTACTTTAGAGGTGAAGTTCTGGACGGAAATTAAACCTGGGGAGATGTCTACAAACTGGATGGCTTTTCTCCTACAGTATAATCAGACAAAAGTGGTATGAGTATCTTTAAACCAGGTATGGTGCAAACCTTTAATCCCAGAACTCAGAAAGGTTGAGATGAGAAGATTACAAGTTCAAGGCCAGCCTGGAGTATATAGCAAATGTGAAGCCAGATAGGGCCAAGAAGCAAGATCCTATCAAATGAAAGGATCTTAGGTGGGATCTCCAGAGATAGATAGAGGTAACAGGGACAGAAGAGAAGGGGGAGGGGGGGTCTCCAGAGTTCCCACACAGTGACATACAGAAACCAGCGCACACCCTGATTGTCTTCTAGGAAGTCAGTGAGACAAGGGCAAAGTGTTACAGTAGCTGAATGGATACCACAGACATGTTAAGATCAATAACCAAAAAACAATGCTCGGTCCTGACCCTGGATGTATAGTATAGATAGGCAACAGCTTCAACCTCTAAGGTTAACAGGACAAGCAAGTCACTGGTCAACAAGAGGTATTCCATAGGACCAGGAGACAGAAATACATAATCTTGAAAATAAATCTGGAAGACTATCTTAGCTACTTTTCTATTGCTGTTAAAAGACGTCATGACCAAGGCGACTTATAGGATAAGGAATTTCTTAGGGTTTACAGTTTCGGAGGGTTAGTGTATGACCTTCATGGCAAGGGCACAGCTGCAGGTAGGCAGACAGCTTGCTGGAGCAGCAGCTGAGAGCTAACATCCTGATCCTCATGCAGGACACAGAGAGAGTGAGACTGGACCTGGCTTGGGCCCACGCCCAGTGACAGACTTCCTCTAACAAGGCCACACCTTCTGATGTGTTCCCAACAGGTCTACCAACCAGAGACCAAGAATTCAAGTATATGAGCCTATGGGGTCATTCCTACTCAAGATACCACACTGTGATATCACAAAATACATATTGAGTGGTCATTCCATAGCCAAGCACACAATTCCTAAAACGATTTGGATCTCCATAGTGATTGTATCGGCCTCTCCCCCTTTTCTTAACTAATGATCTGCCTAATGGCTGGTGGCACCTACAGAGCTTCAGAATGGAGACCGCTCATCAAAAAGACCAAAAGAGGATTTCAAGTGTGTTCTGGTTGGAATTTCTGTTTTCAAAAAAATAGATAAAACTATAAAAGCTTTTTATCCGACTTAAGAAAGCTTATTGATAAATAATATTTGTTTTATTTTTATATTTTTTTCTCATTTTTTTGTTTTTAATTGTTATTGGATAACATTTTAAAAGAAATTTTCAAATAAACAGAAAGCAGGAAGAAAGAAAGGGGAGGAGAGAGGGCAAATTTTTCATAGAAGGACCCCGGATCACACCTCACATTTATATTCAAGTTCATAGCAACATTGGTCACTGTGACAGAATTGATTTGATACAAAAATTCTATCTGAAATGTAAAGAATACACCCAGAAATAAACAAATGAAATCAGTTCTGGGGAGCATATGAACCAAGAATACTTTTTAAATTAATTATAAAATGCATTTTTGTGAAAACATATTACTATGTATTTATCATTTCTAAACGTTGTCCTCGTTCTCATTTCACGTGCCTTGCGAATATCGTCCAATTTGAAATTCCGGATGAACGCAATAAGCGGCGCAAAGTTAGGGCTTGACATTACCGCGGTTTCCTGATATAAGCTTGGGAACGGCATACTTCTTGCCTCTGGGAATTCCTTTGGTACAGTGGGAAATAAATCACTGTTTTCCTTCATATAAAGCTTGTAATCTTCACACCACTAAAACTTCATATCCCAAAACCTGTTTCACTTAGTCACTTCAATGACATGCACAAAAATGTAGACAAAGGGGGATTTTGATCAATATTCTTAATGAATCGGTGATTGACGCTTGAGAATTCCTAAGATTGTTAGAGTGGGTTAGTAGACCAGATCTCATTGCTTGACAATACGAAAATGTTAATGGCCTTTTCTGCAGTTTTGACCTTTGTACTGACAGGGCAAAAGTGATAATGGGGAAATGTAAAAGTGCTGACCCCCAAATCAAGCAATGGTGTTCAAAGTCCTCACCTGGTGCATGGAATGAAAATAATTAGGAGGATGAGATCAAAGGATCTTCAAAAGGAGCAAAATATTAACTTTATTCAATTTCAAACTTCACACATGTGATTTAACTTTGTAGGCAAGGAAATGGGAAGTACATTTGAAACACTTCTGCTCTGCACAGTGTGGGGTTAGTGATGAAGTGTGAGCCTTTGTAGGTACCCTGGTCCTCTTGAAGCTTTAGCTGTGCCTTGAAGACAAGCTGAGCATCGCCAAGTATGGCTCTTTAGACTTGAACATCTCTTTAATTGAAAGAACCGAGCAGATCCACTGCTAATGATTGAATTCGGGCACTCAACAAAAGAGAGGGATTTTGAACCATACCTATTCAGCACCAGTGTTAACAGCTTCCAGCCATGAAAGGTATTTCTGATGGAATTTGTGGTACCATACAGAAAGGTAATGTTTTTATTTCATATGATGAAATGTGTCAACATTTGGGAAGTGTGGATAACTCAGTGGACCAGGCATTCTCAGGTAACAGAGCATGATGTTATCAAGAAAGCCTGTGTAGTATCCATTGGTATGGAAGGCAGGCAAGATCAGGTGTAATGTACCTCCAATGCAATGATGCACAAAAAGCTGACAGCTTCAGATTCAAATTGCAACCAATATGGGATCTTTACAAAACTATAGCTATAAAATATTACCTGTAGCTATCTTTAAGGCTACTAAAACATCCTCTCAAACTATGTATCTACACAAACTTTCACTCAAATAAAACACATTACAACATACTGAATTCAGGAACAGACTCAACACACCAGCTACAATGAAATAAATTAGATATTAAACAAATTTTAAAGTGCAAAACCATTGGCTTTTCTCACTAAATCATATTTTGATTTTAGAAAAGATTAATTTTAGTAAAAATATTATTTAACATGCAACTGATTTATTAATTTATGACTTAACATTAATTTATATGTTTTACAATTGCTCAGTTTTAGTTTCTGAGATGGTAAACTTTTAGAATATCTTTTATTTATTCTTTGACAACCTCATACATGTATACAATGTACCTTGATCATACCCATTCCCAACTGCCCCCTCCCACTCTACCTAGACACATCTCCTTCATACCCTATTCATTTGGGGGTTTTGTTTTTTTCTGTAACCCACTGAATCCAAATAATATTTCTAATGAAATGTTAACCAGTCTTGTTGGCTTAATCTTGTGTGGGTAACCGTAGCTGCAGTGAGTTCATGACTACCATGGTGTGTCCAGAAGGCAGCATTATAGGACTCCTCCCAGTTTTTTGGCTCTAATTATTCCCACCCCTTCTTCCTTGATTTTCCCTGAGCTCAGGACTGGAGATTTATACAAATGTCCCACTTAAGACTCATCATAAACAGTCTCTTCTTGGCATTTTGACCAGTTATGAGTCTCTGCATTAACTGAGGATGGAAACCTCACCTTGCAAGGTTGAGAACAGCACAAACCTATGAATATAAACACAAATATGTAGAAGGCTGTTGGACAACGTATCCATTTAGCAAAACAATCTTAGTAGGTTTACCCTAGAACCTCTTACCTCCCCAACCAGAGGCTGTTGTCAGGGTTTATAGTACTAGGCATGAGTTACTTCCTGTGAAGTAGGCCTTAGACTCAATCAAAAAACAATTAGTCACCGCTATAACCTTCACGACACAATTACACTGGTGAGTACATGGTACCATAACAGTCAGACTTTACCGTTGAGTAATACACTGCTAACTCTTCTCCACTAAGGCCTGAATAGAAATTTCTGGAACTGCAAAGTCTATGTTTTCAGGTCATTTTCAGGTTGGTTTTTCCATGTCTTGGAACCAAGGTGTGTTGTGTCTTCAGCAATACAGTATTATCTAGTTATGATGGGCAACTATGGTGTTTTAAAAGAAAATGGCCCCCAAAGGGAGTGGCACTATTAGGAGGTGTGGCTTTGTTGGAGGAAGTGTGTCACTGTGGAGGTGGGTTTTGAGATCTCATATATGCTCAAGATACTACCCAGTGTCTCAAACTACTTCCTATTGCCTGTGAGTCAAAATATGCAGGACTCTTAGCTACCTCTCCAGCACCATGTCTGCCTACACACCTCCATGTCCCACCATGATGATAATGGACTGAACATTTGAAATGTAAGCTGCTACAACAACTAAATGCTTCCCTTTATAAGACTTGCCATGGCCATGGTGCCTCTTCACAGCAATAGGAACCCTCACTAAGACAGCCAGTAAGGAAAATAGCAATGTTCTGTGTTTGGAGACCTCTGGAGCCTCCTTGGCCAATAACTCATAGGGAGGTATCCCATACACAATACCAAAATTTTCACTTAATAACCTATGTCTTCTGGAGCAAATATTATCCACTTATGCAGGGTACATGTGTTCAAACTCCGTTTTTATTGTATTTTAATTATCTTATGAAGTATTGGGTTCCTATAATGGTTACTCATTCACGTATTCTTAGTTTTGATTATCCACCTCCACACCCTCCTCTCCTCTGCCCTTCTATCCTGAAACAGTAAATATTAAAACATAAATTCATTCACAGGTAAAGTCTTTGAGGAAACTCAGTAATGCTTTAGAGTGAGAGCAGAGTCAGCAGGGGCATTCGCTTTCCACCAATCCTGAGGGCTAGAGTTTGATCCCTGGCATCCACATGGTGGAAGGAGAGAACTGACTCCTGCAAGCTGCCCTCTAATGCCCACAGGCACACAATGGCATACTCACAACACATACACACGCACACACACACACACACACACACACACACACACTCACACACATGAATAAATGATAGATAGATAGATAGATAGATAGATAGATAGATAGATAGATAGATATATAGATAGAAATTAATGGACTGTAGAATGAAGAGAGAATTTAAACTCATTAGCTATTGAGCCACTAAACCACTTGCTTCTTATAAATTCTTCTTAAAATTATTTATAGATCAAAAAAGTACAATAAAACTTAGAATATGATGTCCTTGGGGGTTAGTCCAAGGACATTGGCAGCCCAGACATTAGATTTTGAGAAACTAAAACAAATTTCCCCAGCTCCCCTCCAGCCTCCTCATTCCAGGAGATGCATTTCCACTCTACAGGGTTAATAAATGTCACACCCAAAGTATAGGAGGCAGAGCTCTGGAATGAAGCTACAGTCAACACTCAGGGTGTTTTCTGACATTCTTTCAGAACATATGACTAGGAAAACCCTGCCTTTTACTTCAAGTCATAGCATGAACTGCCTTTTTCTAACCAAAATTAGGGATGAAATGGTCTCACTCTGTCCCTTCCTATCTCTCAGGGCTGTGTCTCTTCTGCTTAACTGTTGTGGCATGCCTCCTTCCTAGAATAGAGTCACAGTTCAGAGGAGAATTCCGGCTAGTTGCTCTTCAAAATGGCTGCCAACCCACAACCACCAGAATCCATGGTCCCTTCCCCGGGTCCTGGTGTAGTATTTTCCCATCATCACTTCACCTTCTGAACCAGATCCACCTGCTCCCCTTGACACCTGCCATATTTATTTGGAACCTGTTTTTTACCAGAATCATTCAACACAGTAGAAAAAGACCAGATCTGGTTTCCACGAGTGTTTCAGGGAAGGCAAATAACAATGGGCGAAAATAAAAGTGAAGATGGCCACACACGCAAAGCATACAAGCCAATTGTTAGCCTGTGTCTACCATGTCACCACGTTTTCCGGCAGAGAGAAACTACAGAAAAAAAATCTATTATTAGTTTTGGCTTTATTTCCCACCCCTTCATAGGATAACACTATTTGATTAGAAGTAATTCCTGTTGTGTGAAAGCCAATGTTTGTGGTTCAGTGACCCTCGCTGGACCTTGTCAGTTAGTGCAAAGGAAAGCTGAACTGCATGTGTGTTGAGCACAAGTACTTGTCTGCAGTCATTTTATTTTCTCAAAGAAAGCAAGCTGCATGTCTTTCCATACCTTGCTGCATACAAGGAGCTTGTTAGGAATGTATGTGTTTGTTTCCACTTGACTCTGTCACTGCACGACCAAAAGAGGTTATTAATAATTTGACATTATTTCAGCTGTCTCTAATTTTAGTTTTTTGTTTTTTAAAAAGCAAAACTGTAGGTGTTAGGAATTTAGCTGGGTACTAGAAAGTTTCATTGGTATGTGAAATGTCCTGGGTTCAGTCTCTAGCTCTGAAAAAAGAAAAAGAAGGGAGGGACGGAGGGAGGGAGGAAGAGAGGGAGAGAAGGAGAGAAGGAAGGAGGGAGAGAGAGAAAGAGAGGAAGGAAGGAAGGAAGGAAGGAAGGAAGGAAGGAAGGAAGGAAGGAAGGAAGGAAGGAAGGAAGGAAGGAAGGAGCCATACATTCAGGAAACAGGTTGAAAGAAACGATACTCTTATTCATTCTATTTATTTGTTGGAAGCAAAAGTGAACAGTCTTATTACCAAACGGAGTTAGGTTTTAATGAGCAGAGTGCAAATGGCAGTACCTCGTTCATCCAAACAGAAATGCATCTGCTCAGAAAGTGATTAAAAATCCAAAAGAGCCCCAGGGCTTCTGTGGCTTCAACCCAGCCTGGCTGCAGAGATCTTGGCTCTGGGACTGAGCCAAACCTTCCAGAATGCTGGCAGCAACCCCACTCAGTATCTCCCTCCTGACCAAAGAGAGAAGCAGTAAACAAACCCATCAATCACCAGCAACCAGGAAGTGCTGAGAGCCATAAGTTTCAGCCACTGGTACAGAAACCGGCTGAGAACTCGCCATCCATCACCCCTCCCGCTAGCGCCAATGCAGCTACCCGCTTCGAAGACTTGTTAAAAGGGTGGAATTCGGAATACTAAGCAGGAAGAAGACAAAGGCATGTACCCACCAATGGGAAAGGCAGCACTAATAGTTTTTAGTTTGCTTGTTTTAAAAGGGTGCCGCATCTGCTTTGTATTTTCGTTCTTTAAAAATCTTAACACAATTCCCTAGGATGTTTATAATCCTGAGGGAATACAATCAACAGTCTGTCACACGAGATGTAAAAACGAATTGTTCAGGAGCTCATTTAGTCTTTCCTTTTAAAATATTTACCAAGGGGACAGCAAGATGGCTCAGCAGGTAATGGTGCCTGCCACTGAGCCTGCCAACCTGAGTTAGATCTCCAGACCCCAGATGGTTGAAGAGAAGAATTGACTTCCCAAAGGTTGTTCTCTGACCTCCAGGCATGTGCATATGTATACACACACACACACACACACACACACACACACACACACACACCCCTTCTTAGAAAAGAATAAAAATAAAATATTTATCAACCACTTTCTTGATTCTCACACAATTCGCAATTTAAGTAAATGTAAGAGACATAAGAGATGTAGAGACATAAAAGACAGTGTCTTCTACCAAAATCTTGTCATCTAAATCTATGCGTGGGGGAAATCTGTGTATAACCTGCTCACTGTCCATATGTACAGATTCTGTACCCCCAGATTCAAACAACTGCAAGTTGAAAATATTTGAGAAAAAGTTGTATCTGTGCTAAACACTTGTGGACATTTTGGGTCATTATTCCCTGGGAAATACAGTGTGGGAACTGTTTGCACAGCATGTATACTGCATTGGGTATTATAATTGGGAGACAGTTTTAAATATCCGAGATGATGTGCCTGGGTAGTACACAAATGCTGTCCCATTTGATGTAAGGGATCTTGTTATCAACAGAGGTCCTCTGTTCCTGAGGGATGACTACATATTCAACATTATTTCTAAGGGGAGGAAGGTCTCACGCTATGATGTCTATGTAGAGGGCACAAAACAACTTATGGGAATCAGTTCTCTCTCTCTCCATCGAGGGGATGTTGGGAATCGAACTCAGGATGTCAGGCTTGGCAGCAAGCCCCTTACCTGCTGAGGCATCTTGTCAGCCTTTGGTGTTTAAATAGTGGGAGTTAACACATATAACTGAATTAGAAAATAAGACCAGGGAACTCCCAATAACCTAAAGGGTTCTACTAAGGGTTATTACCAGCTACAGCCTTGTTTATGACTCTTTTTAACTTACTAAAAACCCCCACAAGATTTTATTGCCCTATTTTAAATTAGTTTTTAAAGTTAACTTCTGTTGGGTGTGGAATGATCACAAGTTCAAGAGTGTAACCCCTGGGAAGTAGCTGTTCTGTTTCAGGTCAAAGATGAAAATAGAAGGAGCTAAGAACACATGGGCCAGACCTGGCTAGTGCATGCCTCTGGCCTGAGTACTTCGGAGTCTGAGGCAGGGAACTCAGGAGTTCGAGTCCAGCCTGAGCTACAGAGTGAGAACCTGTCTCAAGAAACAAAGCAAAAGAAAAGAACACATGGAGACTACTCATATCTGAAATCACGGAAAAGATGAAGACAGCAAATTCCTAAAGTAAAAATCAGTGATTCTCTACTCGGGACACACATGGCATGATGTAGAAAAGTTTTTGAAAACTTGAATGCCTAAACCCCACCTCAAACCAATTAATTCAGAACATCTGGATGCACAGACTTGGTATTTGACTTTTTTTTTTAACTTCTCAGTTGATGTATCGATATTTTAAGTTTGGTTTTACAAACATCTAACATCAAATCAATCTAAACAACCACCAAGTCCTTCACAGGACAGTTAACCTTGAGCAATACAACTTCCCCATGTATCTTCCAAGGTTGTAGTTATGAGCCATTTCAGATGCAATTAATTCTATGATGAAGTATATACAGAATAATTGCACAGGACAGGACAATAATTGAAGGACATCAGTCAAAAAGTATTATCTCCTGTCCCTTTTGAAAGTTTGTTCCATTTCTTATTTACTCACCCCTGTACGTTTGTGACAATTTAGCCACATCATACATCAAAGAATGACAATTATTCTCTGATGCAAGGGGCTTTCATGCAGCCCATCTTGAGCTGAACTCCCCGTATATCCTGATTCTGAGAACAAATTACACCACTGTGGTACCCAGCTATAAATTACTACCCATCAAGACAGCCCACCTCACGCGACCCTCAAAGTAACACCAAGGCGTGCTGCAAAGGCTTAGTGGCCAAGGCTCCAGGTGGCAGGGTCAGGACACTCATTCTCATTTTTTCAGACCCAAGGAAACTAAGGTTGGGGGAAAAGACAACAAAAGCCACAAACTAACTTATGCGGCTCCTAGCAGATGTAGCCAAGTGCTAATAATGATGTGCAGAAGCCCTTTTGTTCCTCATTCAGCTGCAGCGATTACCATACTGGCTGCGTATCCAGTTGCCTAGGGAACCTGCTTAGATGTACACATGCTCAGGCCTCATCGCCCAACATTATAGTCTAATGGATCTTGAGGGAACCCGGGAATCTGTATTCTTAATGAAGACCTTCAGAAAATTCCTTTGCGGCGAGTCTTGGGATCCCCTCACAGAACCATTATTTAAAAAAGCCAAGGCTTACAATTCATCAAGAGGACAGCTGGACTAATTTAAATGGCATGTCTAATAGGCATACAGCTGGAAGGTGAGAGGCAGCCACACTCTGACAACGCTGACTGCACTCTGGGCTCTTGGCCTTTAGTCTTCTTTGTAGCTGGCATTATCTTATACATACATTTGCTTAGTTTTGAAATGCAATTAGTTTTCCTGAATAGAATGAATGCTCTAAAATGGTAGGGTTTTTTTTTTTTCTATTTTGTTCGCTTATCTCTCTCCAGATTTTAGAACAGATCTTACTCCATAGACATACTTAGCGAATAAGAAACATGTGACTGTATGAATAAATAGTGAGTAAGGATTTAGGATACAACTGAAAGCGCTGATAAACTACCAAGCTAAAGCCTACCTAACAGAGCAGTGCAGTTCAGCACTGCACCAGCACTCCACTGAAGACCAGGAACGAGAAAAAAGGAGCCACTTCACCCACCTACTTAACACAGAGCTGTACATCATAACCAGAGCAGATATGCAGAGGATACAGACAGGAAAGGGAAAAGTCAAATTATCTCTGTTTACAGATGATATGGTCCTGTACTTAAATAAGTACAAAGAAAGAAAGAGAGAGAGAGAGAGAGAGAGAGAGAGAGAGAGAGAGAGAGAGAGAGGAAGGGAAGAAAGGACGGACTTAAAAACTCACCAGAAAACTCAGATCTGGTAAACACTCTCAGCAAAGGGTATAAAACCAAGATGCAAAGCTCAGCTTTTCCCTCTGAGGATGTGGCATGGGTAGGAGGGGTCCCTTCACAGTTACTCTCTAAAAACACCTAGTCTCAGGGTGTTTGTTTGTTTGTTTGGTTGGTTGGTTGGTTGGTTGGTTGGTTGGTTGGTTTAAGCCCTGACATAACATTAGGAGACAAGGCACCTCCAAAGATGCTGCTGAGTTTGTTTGCTGTTGGCCATCTACTGCTGGGTATGCAGTCTTCCCTTAAGAGTAGCTTGCTCCCCCAGTGAGACTCCCTTGAAGGAAACTAAATTTTCATTTGCAAGTGGTTATCAGTCAGAGGCAGCTTCTGATTTGGGGATGGGGGCATGTGTTCACTTCTTTCAGCTCTGGCAGAAACCTGTGCGTGCCCTATGCATGCTGCGTCACCGTGTTTAGAAGGCCTTGTTTCATTGGTATCCTCTGGCTCTTACGATCTTTCTGCCCCCTCTTCCACAGGGTTCTGAGCCCTGTGGGGAGGTATTTGATGGAGACATGCCATTTAGGGCTAAGTGTCCTAAGGTCTCTCATTCTCTGCATATTATCTGGCTCTACAATGAAAACCTTAAGGCACCAAAGAAAGAAATTGAAGAGACTAGATCAAAAACACTATACATTTTGAAGATTTCTTCACATATTTATTGACTATTGATTATTCTTCTTTTGAGAACTGTCTGTTTATCTGCCCATTTATAGGTTGTTTCAAAGGAAAGACTTTTCATGCTCATAGACTGGCAGACTTAATATTGTAAAAATGGCTATTTTATCAAAAGCAACCTACAGATTCAATTTAATCCTCGGTAAAACTTTAATAGTTTTCACCGTAGTCAAAAACCGATATGGGAGCAAAAGAAAAAATACCACAACTCTCCAAAGCAATCTTAAGTTGAAATAGCAATGTTGAGGCCACAACAACACCTGACCTCAAACTATACTACAGGGCCATAGTGACAAAATACAACAGTGGTGACACAGAAACAGACACACAGGTCAAAGTAACAGGATAAAGGACCCAGAAGTAAATCTATGCTGCTACAACATAAAAGTGTCAAAAATACATTGTAAAAAGAGATGGCCTCTTTAACAAACAGTGCTGGGGACAGTAGATCTCTACATGCAGAATGAATCTAGGTCCATGTCTCCAACGTTGCACAAAATCAATTCAAAATGGACCAAAGCCCTGAAACTCTAAAATAGTCAAGGACAGCAGTCAGAGCCTCTCACAATGCAGCACAGGCGAGGACTCCCTGCAAAGAGTCCTAAAGGCACAGGAGATCAGATCTAAGAGTGGACAAATGAGACCGCATAATATTGAAAATCTTTTTGTAGTAAATAAGCTACCATCAGAGTGTGACAAGACAGCCCACCAAAAGGGGAAAATCTTAGCCAGTTATTCCTTTGACAGGGGATTAGTATCTAGAATCTGTAAAGAACTCAAGAAATTACATACCAAAAAAATAAATTAATAAAAAATAAGTAAATAACACAACTATTGAAGAAACAATTTTCAAAGAATAAGCATAGGGGCCTGGGGTGTATTTCCATTGGCAGAGTGTATTTCTAGCATGTACAAGGCCCTGGTTCCATCCCCAGCACCACAAGAAGAAGAAGAAGAGTACATGACCAGCAAATACAAGAAGAAATGCCCAACATCTTGAGTATCAAGGAAATGCAAGTGAAAACAACTTTGAGAGTCCATCTCACCTGAGTCAGAATAGCTATCATGCAGAAAGCAAATGGTAACAAATGCAGATGAAGATGTAGAAGAAGAGGCCACTACACACTGCTGACCAAATATAAACTGGTACAGTCACTGTGGGAATCAATACAGATTGTTCGAAGCAAAAAAAAAAAAAAAAAAAAAAAAACCCTACTGTCTAACCCAGCTGTACCACTCTGAGTACACACCCAAAGGAATCTAAATCAGAAAACCACAGAGAAACTTACTCATGCATGTCTAATTCTGCACTATTCACAATAGGCAAGACACAGAGCCAACATGTATGCCCATCAGAATGAACACTGTGGGAGCTTAAATGTAATTGGCACTATTGGGACATGTGGCCTTGTTGAAGGAAGTGTGTCACTGTGGGGCAGGCTTTGAGGTGTCTTTTGCTTAAGCTTTGCTCAGTGTCACAGACCACTTCCTGTTGCCTTCTGATGAAGATGTAGCCAGCACCAAGTCTGCCTGTGCACCACCATGATGATCACGGACTAAACCTCTGAAACTGTAAGGTGCCATCTCAGTTAAATGTTTTCCTTTATAAGAGTTGCCGTGGTCATGGTGTCTCTTCCCAGCAATAGAAACCCTAACTAACACAAATCCATAAAGGAAATGTGTTGTACATAAGCAAAAGAACTTTGTTTAATATCAAGAAAATGACTGAAACTAGATGTCATCATGTTAAGTGAAATAAGCCAGATTCAGAAAAACAAATGTCATATGTGCATGTCTGTGTGTTTGTATATATACACATGTATATGAGAATGGAACTAGAATGGTGACTATGTGGTCTAAGGGGACTGTGAAACAAATAGGGGTAACAGGGAGTGAAAGAAAAATATCAGAGCTTCTCTTATACAAGGAATCTAGCATTATACATTTACATATAAATGTCGAACAGAGCTGAGTATGTGCAATCTTTCTCACCAAATCTTTAGGTTACATGAACTTTTGCTCCCATGAAACCATTCAATCTGGGTCTGGCAATGAAAGATTAATCTATCCCACACAAGAAAAACCATAGATATCACAATAACAGCTAGCATTTTTAATACATATTATATTTGGAACTATATTCTAACTAAGTACATTTTTACCACTGTTCACCAAATTGGGAAACTGAGACAGGAAAAGAATTTGAACTTGAACAATGAATCTAGAATCTTTCTTCCTCTTACATGCAAACTATCAGCAGTTTACAATTCAGAATGGTATATATTTGAAGATACTAATATCCTGTACTGGAGTGAGCTTTACTGGAGAATCTGTATAGAAGGTTTTCAAGAAACATCATCAGGATAAGTGAGGACATGAGAGTGGTACAAAATCCAGACCCTTGGGCATTAAAGAACTAGCAAATGTGAATTTTCTAATAATGGGTGAAAGATGCAACTTGAGTGAATCAAAGGAAGAAGCAAATAGAAATACTGGTGAGAGATAAATGATGTCAGGAGTATCATCATTTGGGTTGGAATTAGAATGTTAGTTAAATCACTCTCCAGGAACTCTCTATTTTCAGAATGACCTCCATTATTCTATTAGAAAGCTGAGCAAACTATATTCCAAGAATTGCTTTTGGAGCAGAAGGAAATAGAACCAAAGAGACATAAATCTATGTCTAGTGATAAAGTAAGACTTCCAGTATAACTTCCCACCTACCAATCCCTACTGGTTCATAGCACTCAGTAGTACAATTTTTCTAAACACGGTACTAATGTTTTTCAGAGAAAAAGAATTTAAAAATATGTAGCTCTATGTGTGTGTGTGTGTGTGTGTGTGTGTGTGTGTGTGTGTGTGTGTGTGTATGATGCACTACATAGTACAAACACCAAGAAATTACACAAAAAAAGTTGGTATCAAAAACAATGTCTATATGGAAAATATAAAAATTCATGTATATAGTCGTGTAACAAACACAAAGCATCTACAGTTGGATCAGTGCTATTCAGAGATGCTGTCAGTGAGCAGACTGATTCCTGAAACCACAATGTCCATGTGATAGCATGGAAGAGGGTAGCCATTAAAAAGGAAATACAGCCAGGCTTTAACCCCAGCACTCCACTTGGGAGGCAGAGGCAGGGAGATCTTGATTTTTGGGAGTTCGAGGCCAGTCTGGTCCACAGAACGAGTTCCAGGACAGCCAGGGCTACACAGAGAAAACTTGTCTAAGAAAATAAATAAATAAATAAATAAATAAATAAATGATTTTTTTTTAGAAAAAGGAAATATATAATAGAATGGTGTGGGATGTTTAGGATATGTATCTCTCAGAAAGGATGCCACTGGGGCAAAGCTCTTAATGGTGCTAGAAACCAATCTGGGGGTCGAAGATGCACATCTAAAATACGAAGAGTGCCATCCCAAGGACGCAGGGGCTGGAACAAGCATGGATCATGTGAAGACCCCTGAGGGTATTGACATGGCTAGGGTGTGATCAAGGCACAGAGGAGATAAAGTTGGAGGTAATAGGATCCTGTGAGCACTCGCAGGTAAGTTTATGTTATTAAGAAAATCGGGTTCTCTGGGGAAATTTTTATTGTTTTGTTTTTAGATATTGCTCTGACTGCTGTTTTTGAGGTCCCAGTGAGAAGAGGTACTAGTGGAAACAAGGAAGAGGCTCAGTTAATCAAGAAGAAGGATGCAAACAACCCAGATCTGGATGGGAGAGTGAAGGGCTGCAGTAGAGTGACTTGAAGTTGAAGAAGTAGAAGAACAAGAGTAGACAGACAGACAGACAATAAAAATGTAATGGAACCAATGGATTGGATGTGGCACTGAAGGACCGTGAACAAGGGAAACTGTCCTGAAAGACTGGAGCTGCCACCATGTGAAATTCTCCAAAATGAGCCTGCTTTGGGTTGTTGGTGTTAGCAATTCAAATTACTTGTAATGACAAGATCTCAGTATAGGGCAGGAAGGCTGAAGAAATGTCGGGGAGAAAGAAACCGATAATAAGAGGGAAAGATGCTGTGTGGATTATCCACAATAAAGCCAGATGCTCCCAGAGAAAGTGCAGAAGTCAGTCACTGTGAATGCCACTGTCATCCCCAGTGAACGAGAAGGAGTGGATAGACAGACAAGTTTATCCACAGCCACGACTGCAGTGAGTTTAGTGTTCCTCCTAGGAGACTGATGATGCAGGGAAAGCATAATAACATGAAGAAATGAAATTTAGGGCTGGGGGTATGGCTCAGTCAGTAAAGTGCTTGCTTGCTTTGTAGGTATGAGGATCTAGTTCGGTTCCCCAGCACCCACACAAATGCTTGGCATGGTGGTGCATGCTGGTAATCTGCCATTGGGGAGGCAGGGACAGGATGATCCTTGCCACTTGCTGCAGAAAGTTTTGCTGAGTTGGTGAGAGACACTGCCTCAAAACCTAAGGTGAACTATCAGAATGGCTGAGATCAAAAAAAACAAATGGCAGCTCATAATGGTAAGGATGTGGAGTAAGGGGAACACTCAGCCATTGCTGGTGGGATTGCCAAGTTGTACTGTCACTATGGAAATCGGTGTGTAGTTCCTCAGGAAGGTGGGAATAGATCTACCTCACGATCTAGCTATACCAGTCTTAAGCCTATACCCCAAAGGATGCTTCATCCTGCTATAAGGACAGCTGCTCAACCACATTCACTGATGCTCTATTTGTAATAACCAGGAGTTAGAAACAACCTACATGTCCATCAGTGAATGAATGAATAAAGAAAATGTGGTATATTTACACAATGGAAAATTATTACTCAGCTGTTAAAAAATGAAATCATGAAATTTGCAGATAAATGTGTGGAGCCAGAAAAAAAAATTATCCTGAGTGAGGTAACCCAGACCCAGAAAAACAAATGTGGTATTTATTCATTTATACATGGGTGTTAGCTGTTAAGTCGTTAATAAGCAAGCTACAATTCCTATGACCGCAGAGGTTCAGTATAGAGTAAGGGATGAGAGGGGAGAGTTGGGTCATCCAAGGAAGGGGAAAGGGAGTAGATAGTTATGGATGGGTGAGGAATGGACTGAACTGGAGGATCAAGCAGGGATGGGGAAGGAAGAGGCGGGGGATGGAAGAAGTGTTGTGAGGGACAGCTAAAACTAAGGGCCATTTGAGGGACTGTATAGACAGTTCCTAAAACATATACATACACGAAGATGATCTGAGTGAACCACCAAATGACGGGGGAGCCAGAGCTCCAGATGGACACCACTTGTCTCCAAATGAACCTTCCAGTTCCAGGAATGGGTGGCATCTACTCAAGTTGTTGGCCAAAGGAGCCCCACGAGAACCCCAAACAACCCAGGCTGTTTCTAAGGCTATTGGTTGCTCTCCACACACTGATAGCAAAGCCCTCATGCTGAAGACACCTGCAGAACTCATAGGACATGGAGAAGTTGAGCTGGTGTCTACCTAGACCCCAGCCCACATCCCTAACCAACCCAGAAACTATCTCCAATTGATAACCACTCACAAATGAAAAATTACTTTTCTCCTATGGACTCTCACTGGGTACACAGACAACTCTTAAAGCCAGGCCACATGTCCAGCAGTAGATGGCCAACACAAAACAAACTCAATTGCGTTTTTGGACATTCTTTGTCTCATAAGGCTTTGTCAAGGCTTTTAGGTGCTTTGTTTTGTTTTGTTTTGTTTTTTGTTTTGTTTTGTTTTGTTTTAACCTTAAGATCCTTTGTGTATATAGTTTCTGGTTTTATATTTTTACAGGTTATCTGTGTGTAAGAATGTATATGTCTATGCATCTATATGTGTCTCTTGTACTTTTGGGGGGGGAAGGGGTCTTTTTTCTGTTTGCTTGTCTGATAAGTTCTATTCTGGTTGGCTTGTTTTTATCTAATTTTATTTTATTTTTATTATTAGTATATTTTACATGGTTATTTGTACCCTAATGAGAGAGAGAAAGAGTATGGATTTGGGTGGGTGAGGAAGTGGGAAGGATCTAGTAGTAGTTGGGAGAGAGGAAATCACAATCAGAAAATACTGTATTTTTTAAATTTTGCTTTCAATAAAATATATTGAAGTGGAGAGCTGTCCATCTCTGGCCTTCATATGCTGGTACATACACATGTGTACACACCTACATACTCAAGCACATATATACAAACATGTACACACACACAAACACACATACACACACACACACACACACACACACACACACACATAGACACACAAATGAAATTCAAAATGAATAAACTTATTTTTGTTTGTTTTGTTTTGTTTTTTAAATGGGTCTCATATAGATAAAGCTGGCCTTGAACTTGCTATTTAGCTGAGGATGGCCTTGAAGTCTTCAAACCATCTGTCTTTAACCCTCAAGTGCTGGATCATAGGTGTGCACCACCATGCCTGTCGAGAAACCTGCTTTAACAGAGGATCTAGAGCTTCGGATCATGGCAACCAAAAAACAAAAACACACACAGAAAAAAAACAGTGTTCTTTCCTGTCTGCCATGTATTTTAAAACTCAGTTATATACTTAATCACAAAGAAATTACAATGAATGAGAGAAAAAAGTTATTGCATCATTGGGAAAATAAAGCATTTGAACAAATCTAGTAGGTATCTGTCAATGTTCAAAGTGAGCAGATATTTTTACAACAATCTGAACGTTATAGAAAATAAACTTAATACTATGTTTTTATATTGTACCAGTCAGTGTATCACTATCGTGACAAGGGAGATACTGAGATCCTCAACTTTAAAATCAGGAAGAATTTGTCCAGGATTTCAGAGCTCTTGGCCACCCAACCCTGCTGCTATATAGGTCTGTCTAGACTAGAACATCCTGACATAGGGGTAGAAGCCTGTCTTAGGGTTTCTATTGCTGTGAAGAGACACTATTACCACAGCAACTCTTATAAAAAAAAAAAAATTTAACTGGGACTGGCTTACAGCTTAGAGATTCAGTCCATTATCATCACGGCAGGAAGCATGGTGGCATGCAGGCAGACATGGTGCTGGAGAAGGAGCTGAGAGTTCGTCTTGATCCACAGCAGCAGAAGTAAATGCCACACTATGCTTAGCCTGAGCATCTGAGACCTCAAAGCCTGCCCCCACAGTAACATACTTCCTCCAACAAGGCCACACCTCTTAATAGTGTTACTCTCTATGGGCCAAGCATTCAAACACATGAGTCTTTGGGGGCCATTCCTATTCAAACCACCACAAAGCTATTCACCTCCTGATACCTAGCAAGCTAAAAGAGTGTCAGGAAGCTCTGGGCTCCCATATTCCCTTGGAGGCACGTTCACTAGCCCCACCTCTTAATGATTCTACTGCCTCCCACCAACTAAAAACCAAGGCTCTAGCACAGGAGACACTGAAGATGCAAACACTGCTAAAGATCTGAATCTCATATTTCCTTCTTTTTAAAAAAAAAAAATCTCTTAGCCTGGTTGTGGTGGCACTCGCCTTTAATCCCAACCCTCGGGAGGCAGAGGCAGGTGGAGCTCTGTTAGTCCCAGGCCAGCCTGGTCTGCAGAAAGAGTTCCAGAGTTCCTGCCGCCCAGTGCTACACAAAGAAACTCTGTTTCAAAAAACAAAACAACAAGACAAATCTTATGCAAGAAGAAAGGAAGTTACGGAAGAGAAAAGCAATCAGTGAAAAGAAAGCAGGTCAGGGGGCGGGGTTGCACAAACACAGCTGGGTTCTCTGTGGCCTCCATCATCCCCTCCTGCATGATCAGAAACCTGCTGGAGAGAATGTGCCTTGTAACCTTCTTGGCACAGGATAGGTCTGGTGAAATTACCAACAGTAGATGAATATTCTGTTTTCACAGTTGTGCCAATTTAGATATAAGTCCTGTATTTTGATTATGAATGCCTTGTCTTGGGACTAGGGGCATAGCCCAGTCAGTGGACAACTTGGATTGCGAGTATGAGGACCTGAGTGTGTTCCTCAGACCCCACATAGAAATTCTGGCCTAACACATGTTCCTGTAATCCCAGTGCTGGGAAGGTAGGGACAGAAGGGAGTCTGGGGTTCACTGGCCAGCTGTTCTCTCCCAGCTGGGAAATTCCAGACCAACAAGAGACCCTTCCTCAAAATGTGCCGATGGTGTTCTTAAGGATAACAACTTAGTTTGTCCTTGGGTTCACACACATGTGCACACATGTTCAATTGTGCACACACACATCAGAAAAAGATAATAAAACCATCTTTCTGTAGTAAGACAAAGAGTTATGATCTTGAGACCTGACCACCATGCGCCAAACTTATTTCTGTCTGTTCCATCATGTTCCCACGCTGTAGCCCACCCCCTGAGCTGGTGTCTGAAGCAACCCCACATGGGTAGTGCGACAATTCTTAACATATTTGAGAGGGACTTTTATTTTCTTTGCTCTGTGGGAGATTTTTTACTTCTTAGAAGACCTTTACTATCTTTTTTTTTAAGCAAAGCAGCTTACCAATTTTATTTAGAAATAGACCCTGTGTGCGCCACTTGCTACCTCTGTAAGAGAGTAAACAAGCAACCAATTCCTGAACAACCTGCCCAAGGACATGTTTACACACTAATCTACATGGATAAGCTGTGTAGGAGAGAATCATTTCTGCTGCATTGATTACATAATTACATTAGTTCATATGCTTAAATGTCTCCATAAATAGTTTCTAAAATACTGATAAACAGCTGTATTTACAAGGCTTGTGTGTCTCCCATGTACTTTGGAAGACAAAGATACCACCTCCTGTCATACTTGGAATCACCCATTATGGCACCGCTTGATGAATACTGATGCTCTACTGAACACGGTGCTGAGAGCACTCATCCATCTCTGTACAGGAGGAATATCTCCATTTAACACATGGGAAAACTGAAGTCTATAGATAGCTAGGGAGCCAAAACTGCAGAACATGGTGTCACCTATCTTTAGTCCCAGGTCTGCTGATTTCATGGTCCATGATAGTCAACCCTGGGAGAGGCCCTGCTGCTAGAGCAAAAGCTAGGCTATTGAAACAGACTCTGGATTTTATTGTCTTTGGCAATAAAAATAAAAATGTGTTGCAATTAAATAGACTAGCAGAAGTTTTGTCTTCATAAACACGAGTATAATTCCCTACATGAAGTAATATTCAATAAGAAGCGTGGATATGGATGCGATGAGATAGTCTGCTGTCTCCCATCAAAATATCCATGAAGATTAAATGACAGACAAAGCCTAATGACTGCGCAAGGGAAGAGAAGATGAACCAAAACTGCCAGGCAATCTCCTCTAAAAATACAGTCAGCGAGGATGAAATGAAAAGGAAGTTGTTGGACTCGATATACCGTCTCTCTACCATCTATCTGTCTATCCTCTGTGTGTGTGTGTGAGAGAGAGAGAGAGAGACAGACAGACAGACAGAGAGGACTCTGACACTCATTTCCCCTTTGCACACTTAATACCAAAATACAGTGGTTGGACTCTTCAAAAATAGGAAAAATAGGCAAACAGTTGTTTTCAAAATAGAAAGCTGCCTTTCTACATTGCCTCTATCAGCTTTCTTTCTCAGTAAGCAACTCCAACTGGCTCCCGAGGAGAGGCGAATTACTGGAGCCCCAGCAGAGTTGGTGAGGCCGGTCCAACACTGCAAACGTAGGAAAGTCAAACGCTCTATCCTGACCTTCAGGTCTAGATCCGCCAGAGAGAAAAGGCTGCTTGGTCCAAATGAAAAGCACAGGAGACCAAGGAAAGGGCTTCATTGAAGGCTGCCATCCTGGATAGCTCCCCTTCCAGTCAGTTGGCACACACAGGAAATAACAATGGCGGCTCCCTCCCTAGACCTCAGAGGAAGAAAACATGGCAGGGAGAAAGAAGCCTAGGGAAGGAGAAACTTCCCTAAAGACTAAGGGAAGGTCACGGCTCTGAAAACTGTTTTTGTTTTTTCAAACTTGTGTAAGCATTTTACAAGACTCAATCTGCTGGCAAAACCCCAAGAGCCTACATTACACAGACACAGGTCTCCCCAAACAATAAAAAAAAAAAGAAAAAAAAACCTGCAGGGAAGGCAAAGAGACAAGGAACACTGGCCAGAATGGGAAGGGGACCCAGGAACATATGAAAATCTGCTTTGGGGACAGTAAAGAAGTGAAGAGACTTGAGAGGATTAGAAAAACTGGGAGATGGGAGGGGTGGCTCCATCTTTGATGCCAGCACTCAGTAGGTGGAGGCAGAAGGGGGGAGGGTGTCCGAGAAGAGCAAACTTGAAAAGGTCATGTAGAACATACAGTAGAAACACAGGGACATCACAGACAGAGACAGAGACAGAGACAGAGAGATAGAGGCAGAGACAGAGACAGAGAGAGACAGAGAGAGAGAGAGAACAGATTAAACAGAAGAGGAAGTATTCCTACTCTGAGAATTAAAGGTGTCTGAAACAGAAATAAGAATTAAATGAAAAGCTAGACAGTGGTGGCGCACACCTTTAATCCCAGCTCTCAGGAGACAAGGGCAGGTGGATCTCTGTGAGTCTGAGGCCAGCCTGGTCTACCAAGTGAGTTCCAGGACAGTCAGGGCTACACAGAGAAACCCTGTCTAAAAAAAAAGAAAGAAAGAGAGAGAGAAAGAAAGGAAGGAAGAAAGGAAGAAAAAGAAGAATTAAAAGAGACTGCTATACTCTGAACCAACTTAATACACTGTCAACAAATGGTATACAAATGAATAAAACTATAGTGATAGGGAGGTTGAACAAGTTCATCGTGTTTAAGCCTAGTCACTGTGTATGAGAGAAGCAAAACAAAAACATCTAGAGACACAGTCTTTTTCTTCACAGATCCACTAAAGTCTGTTTATTCAAGTAGGGACACTTTGTGAAAGCCTCGGTATCAAGTAGAACAAATAAAGGGTGGTCATGGCAACAGCTAAGGCCCTGCACTAACTGAAACCTCAGACAGTCAGGAGTCCTCGTCCACCCTCCTTGCTGCAGGCCGTGGGGGCAAGTCCTTCTCCTTACAGAGTGCAGAATCACTGTCTTCACATGGAAAACTACTTAGCTCCTCGCTGCCCTAGAAAAGACTGAGCTCAAGGCCAAGATCAGAGACACAGGGTAGACTCCCCTTGAGTCAGTTGCCTACCCTGGCACCAATAACTCATCAGCAGGGACAAGGGAACATTGCAGCTCCCCAGCAGGGCCAGACTCACACCCACAGGAAGAGCGCTGGCGAAGGGCTCTCACACCGAGAGTTGCCGGCCCGTGCCACGGATGGCGCGTATAATGGGACAACAGAAGTCAGCAACAAGAAGCTCCTGCAGAGCCGGGCAGGGCCACGTGAACTTGTCATCCCAGCATCTCGGAGTAGAGGCAGGATCATGCAGAGTTCGAGGTCAGCATGGCATATTTAGTGAGACTGACTCAAAGATAGATAGATAGATAGATAGATAGATAGATAGATAGATAGATAGA
>CABHPQ010175544.1:26735-39378 GCA_902168405.1 Peromyscus aztecus
AGATAGATAGATAGATAGATAGATAGATAGATAGATAGATAGATAGATAGATAGATAATAGATAGATGATAGATAGATAGATAGATAGATAGATAGATAGATAGATAGATAGATAGGTAAGTAGAGATGAACTGTTAACAATATTCGAGACCTTCAGTGACTATTATTCTTCTAATTTTTTCTCAAAGAATCTCCTAGAGCTTCAAAAACCTGACAAAAGAGACAGAAAAATAAAACATTCTAGTTGTAAAACTAAAACAAAAAAAAAGTTTAAATAAAAAGGAAGAAAATGTTGAGTGAAACAACCATATGATCAGAAAGTATATGGTAAAACTACAAAAACAAGGAGATAGAAAATGAGAAAAAAATCTTCAAAAAAAAAAAAAAACCGTTGTGTTCTGTTACTATCTTGCTCCAAACATTGCTGTTATCCTGAGCCAGCCAAATGGAATAAAGTAACTAATTGTGATGTGTTCCAATTCTCTTATTCTGTGTCCTTGAGAGGTGGGAACTTAGTGTAAGAGAAGACAGAGACATAAAATAAGAGATTTTAAGAACAAACTAATTATCCTATAAATGAATTTTATAGAACCCATGAGGTGTTTGTATGCACGAATGTGCGTGTGTGTGTGTGTGTGTGTGTGTGTGTGTGTGTGTATCTGTGTGTGTGTGTCTGTGTGTGTTGCATACTTCTTAGCTCAGCACATGGGAGAGGTTTAGGATTAATGACTCCCCGGCCAGCACTGAGAATATTCATATTTTTAAAATACCATTTCCAAAAGGAACCTGAGCATTGTTTCAGTAATAACAGATTCTAAGCACAGGGCAGGACAGGTTCCGTGGACCTAGAATAACTTGTCACACTGTAGCTGTTCAACGAGGCCTGGCAGATGTGGAGATAGTGAGGAGCTATCATATTGCCTGATACTAAGTCCCTCTTATTTTTTTCTATTTGTTCCTAAGACAAAAGATGCCCAAGCCAAGCATGATAGTACATCCCAGGACTTCAGAGGCTGAGACATAAAGATCACAGCAAGCTCAAGACAGCCTAGGCCGTAAATACTATTTCAAAAAATTCCAGTCCCATTTAGATCCTAGCTACATCCTCTGCAGCTTTTTCTCCTTACATTCATTTTGCCCATTTTGTTATTTCACAATTCCCTGACAGCGAACCACTGGATGCCTGCATTATTTCTGGTACACACGGGGTCATTTGTAAATCCAGGGTTTTCTGCTAGCTACCACACAGAGTTTAAGCAGTGTCTTAATTATTCAAGTTCACCAACTTATAATTTCTTTTCATTTCTCGAAGTGACTACCACCCATTCTTCACCTTAGCCCACCTAGGAAACCTGTTTGCCTTACATTTAAGAATAAAAAAACTAGACATTCAGCATCAACTGGACGTGCGGCAAACTGGAAAGGGCAGCACCAAGCTTACTTCAAGAAACAATCAGACAGTGTGAAAAATCTTGGCTATTCGAGAACTGACCAATGACTGAAGGTGAACATAACCCACGGTAGAAAGCAAGCCAGCATCATCAAGGACAGTGAGACATTAAAATCTATTCACCATGGGACAGCATGAAAGCAGGAAGTCATCATAAAGGCCAGTAAGAACTCAGTGAGATTTCTGAGTTAACTACTCAGAGCCAACTTCTATTAGCACAAGTATTATGACCCTGTGACATCACACCTCTTGTCATGGGCCTAAATGACAGCTCACTGGGAAGACTGAAGACAGAGGAAACCTTAGAGGCCCTCCCTTAGACCCATGCCTGGACAGAGAAAGGACGTGATAAAGAACAAAAGCCAGCGAGTTCTTCCTCCCTTTCTGACCTTAGGGAGCAGACACTTTAAAGCACTGAGAGGGAGGCATGCCTCACCACCTCAGGACCTAGGTCAGCCCGAGGTAAAGGTGAAAATGCACATAGATATCCTTAAAGGCAGGAAAGGGTCGAAAATCCCTATGATCCATGATGGAAGCAAAGCCAGAACTACAGAGCATGCACCTTGCCAGCCGCCAGGTCGGCAAGCATTAAATAACTTCAGTTTTCTCCTGAGATGACACAGGACCACAAAGAAACACTCCTCCAAAAAGAACCGCTAGCAACTTTCTGCACAAAATTCAAAATAATGTTAGTCATTTGAAACCAAGAGTTCGGTGAAAACAGTGAAAGAAACAAAGTCCTAAACCAAATCAGCCGTTGACTATATTGACTCAACTTACCACACTAGTAAAAGATAGGTTAAGTCTGTTTTCAGGAACAAGGATTATTTATATCTGTGTACTGTGTACTTTTGGTCAACTTGACCTAAGCTGGGACACTCTTGGGAAGAAGGAGTTTCAACTGAGGAATTGCGTCTATCAGAATGACCTGGGACATTTTATTCATTGATAATTGATGTAGGAATAACCAGCCCACTGTGGGCAGTGCCATCCCTAGGCACGTGTTATACATCCCTGGGCTGTATAATAAAGTAACTGAGTAAGCCAAAGCAAGTCAGTAAGCGACATTCCTCTGTTGATTCTGTTTCCTCAAGCTCCTGCCTTGGCTTACCTCAGTGATGTGCTATTACCCATAAGAGAAATAAACCCTTTCCTCCTCAAGTTGGATCTGATCAGGGTTTTATCACAGCAACAGGCAAACTAGAATACTCAAGCTTTATTGGTCTCAACGGAAAGTTTGACTCTGGGCCAAAAGTTGCAAGACACGCAAAGAAGTAAAGGAAAATAACTTGCCATCAAGAGAAAAAGCAAGCAACCCCACACAGCCAGACTTAGCTATGACACACTGGTGCGGGTGTATCAGACAGAACAACTGGTCACTATGTTCATTGTTCTCATTAAAAAAAAAAACGAGAATCTCCATGACACATGTACAAAGGCAGCAGAGAGATGGATGTCATGATTAAACTGGTAAAATGATAGAGTTTTTAAGTTTTTTTTAATTTTCTATTTTTAATTGTGTGTGTGCATGTGTGTCTGCGTGTGGGTCTGTGCTTATGCATGCAGTTTCCTGTGGAGGCCAGCAGAGGGCATGAGATTCTGCAAAGCTGTAATTATAGGCAATGGAGAGCCACCCACCTAGATGCTGAGAACTGAACTCAGGTCCTTAGCAAGAGCAGTATGAACTCTTAACTGCTGAGCCATCTCCTCAGTCCTAAAAATGAGAGTTTTAAATGTTCTTTGAGATGAAGAATGCCCTTAATTGGCTTCCAGTGGTAGGGCTGGGACACCAACCCAGCCACAAACCTTCCACCAAAATCTATCCTGCCTGCAAGATGTGCTAGGGCAGTGAAGGCACAGAATTTGTGGGAGTGGCCAACCAATGACTGGTCTAATTTGAGACCCATACCATGAGAGAGAATCCACGGCCAACACTGCCTGGATGGCCACAAATGGGAGGCTGGATGGCCCAAAGACCTAGAATAGAAAAAAGAAAAAAAATCAAAAAAATGATTCCTAATGAAATTCTTATATATTCATAGATCAGTGCTTAGCCCAGTCATCATCAGAGAAGCTTCTGCTGGCAGCTGATGGGGGCAAATGCAGAGGCCCACAGCCAAACATTAGGCAGAGAGAGAGCCCAAATTGAAGATCTGCACTGGGTCCCTCCCTTTGGAGCCTAGAAAACCCTATGGAAGAGGGGTAGGAAGAACTGTAGGAGCAAGAGGGGTCAAGGACACCAGGAGAACATGGCCTACAGAATCAACTAAACAGGGCTCATAGACTCTGAAGCAGCAACTACAGAGCTTGCCTGGGTCTGCACCAGGTCCTCTGTATACATGCTGTGGTTGTTTAGCTTGGGGATTTTGTGGGTCTCCTATCAGTGGGAGTAGGACCGCCTCTGACTCTTTTGCCTGCTCTCGGGACCCTTTTCCTCCTACTAAGTGTTGCCTCACCCAGCCTTGATAGGGGGGTTTGTGCCTGATCTTATTGTGTCTTGTTATGCCATGTTCAGTTGATAGGGAGGCCTGCCCTTTCCTAAAGGGAAACAGAAGAGAAGTGGATCTGGGGGCAGGCAGAAAGGGGCTGGTTAGAGTGGAGGGAAAACTGTGATTGGGTTGTATTGAAAACAAAAAAATAAATAAAAAAATATTTAAAAAGAGTGTCTTTAATTGATGTGTCCACAGATACAGCCCAACTGGGGAAAACACTGGGGAGCATGAAAATACATCTATAAAAATTCCTCAAAGCAAAACACCAAAAGAAGGAATGAGACTGTTTAAAAAAAAGAAAACTCTAAGAATCTAGGGTACTGATGAGGTTTGGGGGAGATATAAAACAGTATAGCAGTGTGTAATTAAAGCCTAGAAGGAAAAGAAGAAAAGATCTGTACTAAATATTTTCAAAGATAACAGCAAAAACTTTCTCAAAGTTTAGAAACATTTTTTTAAATATTTTAAAAGAATCACAAACTCCAGAAGTTTAAAACTACTAACCAAGATAAATCAAAATAACAATAAAACTGTAAACACATCTATTCAAAACAAAGAATGAAAACTAGAGACAAAATACAGACAGCATAAAAAGTTACTCTACATAAAAAACAAAGATTAGAAGTACAACAGACATCAGAAATTAAGATTAAGGGAAATGGGATGAAATCTTTAAGGTGTTCACATGAGTGAAATACTGTTACTAGGAAATTCTATATTCAATGAAAATATTTTTCAAGAGTAAAAGCTAATTAATTATAAACAGCTACTGGCTGGTGGTTGACCTTTTCCATGGGCTTCTAACCTGTAAAGCCATCACTCTGGCCAAGAATACCTATATAATAAATAGATAAAATTTTCTTGATGCAGAAAAAATATTAATGTTTTCTCATATTGTAGTAAAGAGTTCATCTTCTGCAGCAAAGCACTTTTATGTATAAATGCTAACCACAAAGCTTAGATAAAGTCTTTGTGATTATTATAATATAGCCTGTATATCAGAGATCCTAAAGCAAATCACCCACCTTTCCCATCTAACTGAGGGCCCATAGGATAATACGTATGGTCAGAAGCTAGCATTTATCATGCAAGCATTTTAAGATATCTTTGTAAACTGAATCCCTAAGAGCTCAGACTCTGATGGTTATCTATTCTGAGACAGGATTTCAATTCCCATGTGCCTACTTGATAACTTCCACTCACCTAATGTGATGGTTCATTTATGTGTCAACTTGGTTGAGCCAGGGTATGTCCAGATATTTAGTTACACATATTCTGGATGTTTTCATGGAGATGTTTTGATGTATTTACTGTTTAAGTCATCAGAATACCTTCTCTGTCCTGGGTGGGCCTCATCTAATCAGTTAAAGTTCTGAATAAATAAAAATGCTCACACTGTCTTGCTCAAGGACAGAATTATCCTAAATGGAGCCTCTTGAACTGAGTCCCAGATCTCTCCAGTTCACAGCAGCCCTGGTACTGGGCTCAAGCTGAGAAACTGGCTCTGTAGACTTTGCATTCCCAGCCTCTGAGATGAAGTAAGTTCCTTGTAATAAGTCAATACATGATGATAAGTCAGTCATACATAGGTAGATCAACAGACGACAGATAGTATTTAATTGAACTATGTTCTAAATAAGATTTAAAGAGACATACCTTAGTGAAAATTGCTTCTCACCCAAACCAGAAAGAATGCTTCTCCTATCTTTAATGATATCTGTGATGGTTAATGCTGTCAATCTGTCAGGATCTAGGTTAATATTGTCAGTTTGACAGACCTCTAGGTATGCCTGTGAGGGACTATCTATATTAGGATAATTGAAATCAGAAGAGATACACTGAATGTAAGCAACTCGTTCCACAGACTGGAATCTTTGGCTAACTGAACAAACAGCATTAGCACTTGTTGCTCTCTGCTTCCTGACTACAGATGCAAGGTGACCAGATACCTCAATTTTCTTCCGCCATGACTTCTCCACCATGATGACTGCACCATCAAATTGTGAGCCAAATAAGCCCTTCCCCTTAAGTTGTTTCTTGTCATGTTTTTTGTTGGTGATGATGGTGGGTGTTTTTTGTTTGTTTGTTTGTTTGTTTGTTTGTCACAATAATGAGAAAAGTAACTGGTGCACAAAACGGGTCAGAGAAATAGGGCCATTTCTGTGATGAGCCTGACTATGTGGTTCGTCTTTGGAATTGGTTAGGGGTAGAATGTGAAAGAGTTTGGAACTTTGGGATAGAAAAGCAAATGTAATTAATCAAAGCTTAATGGACCATGCTGGTGAGAGCTAGGAAGTCAAGAATGCGAAGACAACTACAGACAGTAGAGGTCTAGCTCAGGAAGTGTCAAAGGGGAACAAGGACTCTATCAATAATTAGGCTAGGGACCACTCATGTGACGTTCTAGCAAAGAAACTGGTTGCATTCTACCCATGTCCTGAGAACTTGATGAGACTGAACTTCAAAGCAATGGCGTAGGTTTTCTGTTGGAGGAAATTCTAAGATAGGACAACATTCAGGCAGTGCCGTGGTTACTGGTCACGTTTTCATCCAAGGTCACAGTGAAAAAAAGCTAAAAGAGAGGCAGAAAGAAAAGAAAAATGTGCAGTTTGGCATGGAAAGACAGAAACTTTAAAGTTCCCTGCATGGAAATTGGAGATGGAAAAACATCTATAATTGTTAAAGAGATCAGCACCATTAAAGAGAGATGTGCTTCCTACTGGAACAAAGAAGATGCCCTGAGGAAAAGACTCTACCCATTAAAGGTTCCATCTTATGAAAAAAATGAGATCATTTTGAAAGCAGAGAGACTAAACTAACAGTGCTGTTGAAAGGGTCCCCTACTTCTGGAAAGCAACTCCCTGTATAAACTGACCACAGATCACTCCATGGTATGGTTAAGGGGAAGGTCTTTATTGTAGATTTCAGAGAGAGAGAGCAGCCAGAGGCATCTGGAAGAATCTAGAACAGAGAGAGAAAGAAGTAGGCTGAACACAGCCAGCAGACTGGACCTAGGCAGGGCTATCTGTGAGAGAGAGAAGAACAGAGGATAAAGAACAGAGAAAACAGAGAGAAGCAGGTGAGAGGGAGGGAAAGCTTAGTGAAAATAGCAGGGTTACAATGAGAAAGAATAGACAGGGGGATAAACGTAACCTGGTAGAAGTTCAAGGTAGGGGAAGAGGTGAGAAAGGTTTGAAATGTGTAGCAGGTACTTGAGATACTGAGGGGGCCTGGAGGCCAGCATGTGCTTTAGTATTCTAAAGGGCACCACAGGCAGCCATTTGTCCCTTTGGTAGAGGGGAACCAACTTCACAAGTTCCTGAGGAATGCTAGATTTTTAATCTAACCATCAGAAATCCTCCAATAGTCAAAGTTGAGTCCATTTCTGGATCTGTGGATGCCTTTTAGAGTTTGGGGAATTGGAGTCTCCTTTATATCTAGCACTTCCTAAAGAACTGCTTCCCTAGAGTCTGCATAGATATCTGTGTAACTGTGGTTGAAGGGGGCAGGCTCCAACCCAAGCTGGCAGCAGAACTTGACAGGCTCATCCACATGTACTGGTCATGCAAGCATGAAAGAATGATTGAGAGAGTGGTAGAGTCTTGCACCGTGCATGGGTCCAGGTAATGTGTGGCAGCGTTGCAGTGCTTGCAAGAAGGCCCTGAAAGGGAACTTTATAAAGCTATAAGGGTAACGCATATATTACAATGGAGACCCCAGGATGTCAAAGGTACCAGAACCGTGGAATGTACACTAAGGAACACTGTATGTATAGAATGGAGCTTGCTCAAGAGAGAGGTTATGTGTGCTGTGTGGGCTGAAGGAATGGGTTGTCTAATCCTTTTATACATCTAGGGAATTCCATCACAAGCCTGATGGACATGTATTTGCAGGAGCTGTGTTTTCCCTGCTGGGTCAGTCTTGCCTTAGTCTGATAATCCCTTGCTATACTCGCATTCTTCTATTTTGAAATAGAGATTATCATCCTGTGCCATTGTATATTGGAAATGTGTGACTTATCTTTTATTTTTATTTTTAAATTTATTTATTTTATTTTGTATGTATAAGTGTTTTGTCTATATGTATGAATGTGTCCCGTGTGTGCCTGGTGCCCATAGAGATAAGAAGAGGGCATGGGATCCTTTGTAACTATAGTTATGGATGGTTGTGAGCTGCCGTGTAGGGTGCTGGGAATTGAACTTGCGTCCTCTCCAAGAGCAGCTAGTGCTCTTAACCTAAGCTATCTCCCCAGCCCCTATTTTTGTTTTACAGTTACTCACAGTTAAGAGGCTGCCTTCAGTCTCAGATGAGACTTGGATGTTTAACTTCGAACAGTGCCAACACTGTTAAAAGGCTACGGGGACTTTTGAAGTTTGAATTAGTGCTTTTTGCATTATGCAATGGCCATGAGTCTGTGGGGCTAAGGAGAGGAAGGTTAAGGCTTTAAAATGATGCATTTCGGTGTCAAGCTGACCAGAGGTGGAATTGTGGTGGTTAATATTGCCAACTTCTCAGGATCTAGAATGATCTAGAAAATAAACCTCAGGGCATGCCTTTAAGGGATTATCTACATTAGGTCACCCTCTGAGTGTTCCTGTGAAGGACTGTCTAAATTAGGTTAATTAAGATGGGCAGACCCACCTGAACCATGAGTGGAACCATTTCATGAACTGAGGACATCAGCTGATAAAGACAAGCACTAGCATCCGCTGCTCTCAGCTTTCCAACACAGTGATCAGATGACGCCAGCTCCTGCTGCAGTGACCTCCCCAGCACATGAACTGTTTCCTCAAACAATGAGGGAAAACAAACTGTCTTTGAGTTGTCTCATGCAGGGTGTTCTGTAATAAAACAGGAAAAATGACTTAATCTTGAGAGTTGATAAGTAAAAGTCTACTTTCAATCTAAGAGATTTAGAACTCATTAATAGAACACAAAAGAAAAAAGAAGACAATTCTCACATCTTAAAACATCGCCTTGCCTGAAGAACTATGCAACAGCTTTGTGAAAGTGATGATGCTGTTATGGGGGTCATAAAGATGATGATGGTGATGGTGGTGTGATGGTGGTGTGGTGGTATGGCAGTGGTGGTGTGGTGGTGATATGGTGGTGGTATAGTGGTGAGGTGGTGTGGTGGTGGTGATGTGGTGGTGGTGTGGTGGTGGTAGTGTGATGGTGTGGTAGTTATGGTGTGGTGGTGGCGTGGTGGTGTAGTAGTCTGATGGTGTTGGTGGTGGTAGTGGTGCTGGTGGTAGTTTGGGTGGCTAATATATAAGTCTCCTTTGCTTCTCTTCTTAATCTTATTATTCTATTATCTGCACAACTGCTGATAAGCTTAAGAACAAAACTCCCTTAGTAAAAATGACCTCATTACTGGTTTTATACAAATATTCTTCCATGAAAAATTACTTGTCTATTAAATATTGGTTCCTGCACTTACCTTGAACTCCCACTTACATGTGAGGATTTGTTGGGCTATTTTGACAAACTCATGTAATTGGTTGTGTATTTTTTACTGTTAATAAGTTTAATATTTCCTGGCAACATTCCCAGCCATGTGTTTTCATCAGTATGGAAATTCAATTTTCCACTGAAACAAAGAAGTACAATCTGATCTGTGATGGTATTTCTTGTTTTATGTACAGCCTTTATTCTGTATCAATAAAAGTGGGTCAGAATATAAATCTACATAATCAAATTTTGCTTTAATTTTCAGGAGAAAGAAATTACGAATGCTTGAATACTTTGCTAAATGCTTTAGTCATTTTCTCAATAGTCACAGAAAACTTAATGAGATTCTAACCGTGAATGTGGAGATAATGGTCAACATAATTATGTCTATTATGCCAATTATTCCTTTTCCACCTTCATGTGAGAGAATAAACATTATGGTGTTAGTATTTTTAAAATTGAATTCAGGCAACAAACCCTTATTTAACAATGTCAGGAAAAAGATGATCCTAGGCATCCAATGTGTTCACAGGGATAACCACTCACTAAGCCTGGGAGGAAAAAGCCAAAGTACAACATTCCTACGAAAGTATTGAGTTAACCCTTTGCTCTGTATTCAGTGCTGACAATAGTGAGGTTGCTGTTGATCACATCTGGGGTAACATGGCCTTTGAAGTGGAGAAACTGGGCCTGATTTTAATCTATCTCCACTTCTAAATGATTAAATTTCACACATGTGTACAGTGTAGCTGATCTTTCTTTGGACCGCCAGCTCCTGACATGGAGACATAATGACATGGAGACTTATTATTAATTATGAAAGCTTGGCCTTAGCTTAGGCTTGTTCCCAATTAGCTCTTATAACTCAAATTAACCCTTTAATATTAATCTACATTGTGCCACATGGCTCATTACCTCACCTCAGTACTATACATCCAACTTCCTCCAGAGTCTTGCTAGTGAATCTCCCACCTCAGATTCTTCCCAGAGTTCCTATCTCTGCCTAGAAGTTCATCTATCCTCTTCTGCCTAGCTATCAGCCATTCCGCTCTTCATTAAAACAACCAGAAGGAGCCTTAAGCAGGTGAGGAAGGACAGAGATACATCTTCACAGAGTGTGATCAAATATCCCTAAACAGTACAGTGTATTTTTATGGTATCCATCTACATCACTCTGCTGTAGAAGAATTCTTCTGTACACTGTGTAAATTACACTGTGATTGGTTTAATAAATAAGCTGACTGGCCAACAGCTGGACAGGATAAGGTTAAGTGGGAAAAACAGACTAAGAACGCTGGGAAGAAGAAGGGCAGAGTCAGAGGAGTCATGAGCCAGACACAGAGGAGGCAGGAAGTATATAAAATGAGGTAACAAACCATGAGCCATGTGGTAGAACTTAGATAAGAAATATGGGTTAATTTAAGTTGTAAGAGCTAGCTAGTAACAAGCCTGAGCTATCGGCCAAGCATTTATAATTAATATTAAGCCTGCTGTCAGTTATTTGGGAACTGGTGGGCAGGAAAGAAAAGTCCACCTACATTACTCCTCTTCTCTCCTCCCACTCCCACTGAATTCCCAACAATCCCTCATCCTATGTTCACTTTTTTAATCTTGGCACAAAGTCATTTTTCTAGGTTTCATTTTAAAACTGACACTTTAGAGGGAACCATATTTATCTAAAAGTACCAGGAAGGAAGAATTAAAGAAAGACATTTAAAGTTCTGTCATCATTCTAAACAAAATCAGCTGAGGTGACCTGACAGTATTTAAGGTATCGAAATGCCAATAAGAAGTTCTAGGGGATGAATTAACCATGCCAGTTGGCCATTCTGCCTATGAAATGGCAGGTAATTGTTTTCTCTTGGGTTTTTATTTATTATTTTCTTATCTATTTTTGCCAAATGTTGGAGTCACAGCTAAGATTCAGACTTTTCAAAGAAAGCTTCAAAAAGTAATGTTTGAAGAAAGGAGTAATAAATCTATACCTATGTGTAAGTGAAGGCAGCATTTCCTAAGGGAAAGAGACTCGCTTTAAGAATAAAGTATATCAGTCTTGGCCCAACAACAAACTCCCAGAGACAAGAGGCAAAAGGATTTGAATATGGCTGAGAATCTGCCATGTTGAATATGTAAGATACATGAGAACAGGAGTTTCTGTTCCCTGTAATGCCCCACTACCTTGGTTAGGGGCCGGGCTAGGGTAGGGGGCAGATGTGTCTCCCTAGGAAAGGGAAATAGAATAGCTATGGATGGATGGGGGCATAGGATGGGAGGATCAAGTAGGGAGGTGGAGGGAAGAGGAGACAAGGGAGGGATGTGGAGAGAGACAGCTAAGTTTAAGGGCTTTTTGAAGGTGGTGTGGAAACCTAACACAATAGATTCTTCCTAAAGTACATACATATATGAAGACAGTCTAAATGAAATTGCCAAATAATGGGAGAGACAGGGCACCAACTGGAGTACTGGGGTTGGGTTACATCTAATTGAATTGTTGGGCAAAAGGGTCCCATGGGAACCCCCAATCAACCCAGGCTGCTGCAAAAACTATTGATTGCTCTCCACAAACATTCCAACATCTTCGGTAAAGGAAGGTACTCTGTAGGCTACCAAAAGAGAAACATAATCACCAACCCAGCCACAAACCCTTTGATATTCAATGACGTGTGTGTGTGTGTGTGTGTGTGTGTGTGTGTGTGTGTGTCCATACACAAATGTGGGGAAGGAAGTGTGTGTGTATACATATATGTGAATGTGTGCATATGGTATGTGTGTGTGCATGTGCATGCATACATGTGCAACATGTGTGTGTGCAAGTGGGTAATTGCGTGTGTGTGTGTGTGTGTGTGTGTGTGTGTGTGTGTCTGTCTGTCTGTCTGTCTGTCTGTCTTCCTCAGCCTCTCACGGCCGGGTTTTTTGAGATAGTCTCTCACTGAACCTGGAGCTCCCTGATTCAGTTAGACTGACTGGCCAGCAGGGCCAAGGATCCCCTTTTCTCTACCCCAAGATCACAGGCATGCAGCTCCACACTCAGATTTTCACAAGAGTCAGGAGATACGAACTCAGATCCCCATGCTTGTACATCAAGCTCTTTACCATTGAGCCAACCTCCTAAGCCCCTAGACCTAGGGGGTTTTGTTTGTTTTCAGTTTTGTTTTGGTTTTATTTATTTGCTTATTTGTTTATTTGTTTACGTTTTAGTTTTGGGGGGGTGGGATGGTTTTTTGTTTTGTTTTGATTTTTTTTTTTTTTT
>CABHPQ010175545.1:0-18688 GCA_902168405.1 Peromyscus aztecus
TCTGACCACGCGTGGCCCGCTGCCCAGCCGGCCCAGCAAGCCGGTGGTCCGCGTGTCCCTCTGAGATGTCGTCCTGCAGCCGCGTGGCGCTGGTGACCGGGGGTAACAAGGGCATCGGCTTCGCCATCACGCGTGACCTCTGTCGGAAGTTCTCGGGGGACGTGGTGCTCACGGCGCGGGACGAGGCGCGGGGCAAGGCGGCGGTGCAGCAGCTGCAGGCGGAGGGCCTGAGCCCGCGCTTCCACCAGCTGGACATCGATGACGTGCAGAGCATCCGCGCCCTGCGCGACTTTCTGCGCAAGGAGTACGGGGGACTGGACGTGCTGGTCAACAACGCGGGCATCGCCTTCAAGGGTAAGCCATGGGGTGCGGAGAGAGGGGAGGCGGCTTCCCCAGAGCCTGGTGCCAGGGTGGGCTCTGCCTCTCTGGGGAGCTCTGCTAGGGCAGGGGCGCTCTGGCGTGGGAGTCTAGAACAGGTCCCCTGGGAGAAACAGGGCAGGGTGGGGGCTGCAGGCAGAGCGGGCTCCGTGGCCCTTGTGTTTATCTAACTAGGACTAGTCGCCATCGTTCCCAGTTGTTGAGTAATTGGGCTTGGGGATACTTGAGTGGAACTTTTCATCTGATTGTGAAATAAACAGGAAATTGAGGGGAGAAAGAGAGGAGAGTGGGGGAGAGGTGTTACATTAAGATCCTGATACACAGCCGTCCCCCAGCCTCCCCCAGGGGTGCTGCTGTCTTTCACAAACAATAGAGCATTCTCAGATTGACAGTGGGCTCTGACTAAACACTTGGAAGTGGATTTCTAACGCTCTGGGTCAGGTCTATACAGCTTCATCCAGTCAATTCCATTCTCTTTCTCCCCCGGAAGTTGCTGACCCAACCCCCTTCCACGTTCAAGCAGAAGTGACCATGAAAACGAACTTTTTTGGTACCCGAGATGTCTGCACTGAGCTCCTGCCTCTCATAAAACCCCAAGGTGAGTCTGGTGGGAGGTCTCCAGGCCTGCTTCTCTCATTCTGTGCCAGGACTGGCTCCCGCCTCTCTGCCACACCCGCCTCTCTGCCGCTGGAGGTGTGGCACCCGCCTCTCTGCCACGGGGGTGTGGCACCCGCCTCTCTGCCACAGGAGATGTGACTCTGCTTTTGGTTTCAATTCTTCTGTGGCCGCAGATTCTCTCTTTGCATGTCTGACTCCTCTTTAAACGTCCACATCCTCACACTTTAGGGGCTTTTAGGATTCCATTCCTCTCTCAAACATTTTGCACACCAACTGGCCCCCTGCTGGTCACAATGCCCTGTTCCCACAAAACCTCAGATTATGCCCACTGAGTGCCTCCCTCGGCTCACCTCCACAGCAGGTCTCAGCTGTCAAACTGCACAGCGGCCAACCCACCTAGGAGGCCTCCTTTCTTGAGCATGCTCCTTTCCTGGGTTTCTACACCCTGTCTGCCCAGCTCCGCCCCTCCCAAAGGTCCTTCAGGAGAGGGCCCAAGCCTTTGGCATGGTTCACAGGACTCTATAATCTGGCCCGTCTTTTCTCCAGGCTGTTAGCTCTCCATCGACCTGTTCCATGTTCTGCAAAACAAACTATCACATTCCTTTTATCATGAACTACCAATACCCATGTCATTTGGATAGCCTGGGAGCCGCTGCTCATTAAATACATACCAGCAATGACAAGTGAACCACTTTAGGAATGTGAGGTTCTAGTTTAGAGTTCAGTAAGTATATTCACTCTAAACTAATGTCCTCTCTCTCTCCCTTCCGGTCCTCTGGATCTCTAGAACCTCAAAGGGCAGGTGTTTCTATGGTCACCTGGCTTCTCTACCCAACCACACCTTGAAGGAAAGAATACAGATTCTTACGCTTCCTCCGTCCTGTTCTGTGCGTCCTTTTCTCAGATGGAAACTTTCTGATGTAAAATCTCACCAGATGTAAAATGCCGTTCTTGCATACACCTCTCTACATAGCAATTTGTGGTGTGTTTTAGGCAGAGTGGTGAACGTGTCGAGCATGGTGAGCCTCAGGGCCCTGAAAAACTGCAGCCCAGAGCTGCAGCAGAAGTTTCGCAGTGAGACCATCACGGAGGAGGAGCTGGTGGGGCTCATGAACAAGTTTGTGGAAGACGCGAAGAAAGGAGTGCATAATAAAGAAGGCTGGCCGAACAGTGCATATGGGGTGACCAAGATCGGGGTGACCGTCCTGTCCAGAATCCACGCCCGGAAACTCAGCGAGCAGAGGAGAGGGGACAAGATCCTCCTCAATGCCTGTTGCCCCGGGTGGGTGAGAACCGACATGGCGGGACCAAAAGCCACCAAGAGCCCAGAAGAAGGAGCAGAGACCCCTGTGTACTTGGCCCTTTTGCCGCCAGATGCAGAGGGACCCCACGGGCAGTTTGTTCAGGAGAAAAAAGTTGAGGAGTGGTGAACTCAACTCTCACCTCCTCCCACAGCATCCCCTCCCTGCTTTGTATCCTGTCTTGGTGAGGGCCAGGGTACATTCTTAACAATACTAACACAGTGTAGTAACTTGACACTCATTAACTAGTTGACTCATTGTGTGGCCTTGTATTCCATGACGTTCTTTATGATTCCCTCTGTGATGCAGGGTGAGAAAAAGTAGACTCTGGAGAAGAAAAAAAATAAAAATAACTGGTTCTTTAAGCATACTGTTTCTGTTCATTCTTGTGGGGTTTTCCTTTATGTGCATGAGTGTCTTGCCTAGGTATATGGAAGAGTACTACACACATAAAGTGCCTGTGGGGACCAGAAGAGGGACTGGCTCCCCTGGAGCTGAAGTTAAAGATGGTTGTGAGGTCTCTACAGGAGCAGTAAGTGCTCCTCAGTAAGAGTTAATTAAAGCCAAAATCAGACCAAGGGAAGGCACGGTGCAGCCCTAGACAGTGAGCATCTGAAGAGCAGGGGCAGATTACAGGTGGCTCCGGGGACCCTACAGTCTGTGGTCCTTACGGGTGTGTCCTCGGGTGACAAGCAGGACACACTGAGAAACCTGAGTCAAGGACTGTGTCTACGGTTCAAACCAAAACCCTCAGCTCTCAAAAGGAATAGATCATTTATTCTGGAGCCATTGAGTGACCCTGTCCTAGGAACACAGAGTTAGGTTACCCCAAACGTAAAAGCAGTTTCATAAAGGTTTTATATCTTTCTTTGTTCTATAAAGAAAGTCATAAATCAAAGCAACTTTAAAATACATTGGTAGGTAGACCAGAGAAATGGGTACAATGAGATGGGAGAGCTATTTTATAAGCCCAGGATGATGTCTGATGACATTCTCAGCTCTTGGATTAGTGGAAGCTAGTGTTCTGCTGAATTAAAAGCTTCTGAGAGTTATCATCATCGTGAGGTGTTAGGTCATAGTGGGGCAGATCCATTCCGGAAGCTAAAACCAGCCCAAGATAAAGTAATTAGCCTCTGAACCTGCGAAATTCCAGGGTCTCCTCTGAAACTCCCATCAGTCCGTCGGTCTCCACAGACAGACTCCTCCCTGGAGTTCTGTTCACAGCAGACACAGCTTCTCTTCAGGAACTTTTGTTCACAGTTCCCCTGCTGGCCAAGCACCACATTTTGTGCAGGCGGAGGCCACATGTTGAATGTTCTAAGGTCCCTCGTGGCTAGGACTCAGGCCTAGGATCTGATGAAGACGAGGCTTGAGTAGTGGGCAAGATGGCGCTCCGCCGGAGAGAGGAATGCCGGTAAAGGACCAAGGAAGAGTCGCCTGGTTACAGGGAAACTATTAGCTACTATGACCCGCATCTGAATTACTATCTTTTACACCCTCTAGATCTGCCGTTACATTTACATGTGACATAGATTACCATAATTAAATAATCAAGAACACAGTTTGGCCTAATGGAGTGAAAATTACAGATGAAACCAATGTCTAGAATAACTAAAATTTACAAGATCAACTACATAGTTCCCCCTGTATTTATAGTTATATGTATTTGATGAATTTTACTTAGTTTTAAATGCTTAGAAATGGAACTTTCAATGTAGTTACTCTGATATTGGCTCTCTTTTCTTTCCTTTGCTTTGGTTTTGTTGTTGTTGTTGTTGTGTTTTGAGACAAGGTTTCTCTGTGTAGCCTTGGCTGTCCTGGAATTCACTCTGTAGACCAGGCTGGCCTCGAACTCACAGGGCTCTCTTTTTTTTTCCTTACTAAAATATTGTTTGATTATTTTTAATCCCAGTAATTATACTATAGAACATTTTAGGTACTAATTTAATCAAGAAGCATCAGTATATAAAGTATAAACATCAAGAATGTTGTTAGCAGACATTGATGTCTTTTGTATAATTTGGATAAGAAGAATTAACCAAAAACCTTTGAGTATCTCTAGTAAGAGTAAATGGGTTGTATTAGGGTTCTCTAGAGTAACATAATTTATAAAACTAATCTCTGTCTCTGTCTCTCTGTCAGTGTGTGTCTCTCTGTGTGTGTGAGAGAGAGAGAGACAGAGACAGAGAGTTCCAATGGCTGTCTATGTACACACAGTCTAAGAATCCAGGAGTTGTTTAGTTCACGAGTTTGGATGTCTGAGTGTCTGAGCTGGTCTTCAGTAGACACCAGAATCCAGAAGATTCTGTAGACTCTAATGCCAGTGAAGAAATGAACTTGTTAGCAAGGGTGGGAAGAAGCAGCCAAAAGACAGACCTTCCCTCTCCCACATCCTTTATATAAGCTTCCAGCAGCAGAAGGTGTGGCCCAGATTAGAGGTGTGTCTTCCCACCTCAAAAGATCTGAATTAAAGGTGTGTCTTCCCACCACAAAGGTCTGGATTAAAAGTGTGTCTTCCCACCATAAAGATCTGGATCAGAAGTGAATCTTCCCACTTTCATTGATTCAAGTAAGCAAAAAAAAAAAATCTCTCACAGGTGTGTCTAGCCATTTTTGGGTTTTAGTTAATTCCAGATATAGTCAAGTTGACAAAGAAGAATAGCCGTCACATGGAGTTAAAGTTTAATCTAAAATCTAGACATTTTATTTTATCAAATTATACTGAATAGTGAATATATGTATTTGTAAAAACAATGAAAAGAATCTTTCAAACATTTGTTTGAAAGCAAACAGTCATAACAAAAATGGCATGATCAATGAAAGGACATTATATTTTCGTTTGTAATTATTAAAACCAAGACTAGTGTTTCTTTTACCATTTAGAAATACACTAGATGGAATTTAAAATATAATTTCAAAAATATTTAACTGTAATGAGCATAGTAAAAAATGCCTTTTAGAGATGTAAAAATAGCTTAGTCAGAAACCCACTGCACCAACGCTGTACCTGATAACCAGAGCCCAATGACATCACTCACTCAAGATAACCAGACGCAGTCCTAGAACCCCATGACGCCCACTGGACAGTATATAAGCAGAGACCAAAAGCAATGCTCTGCTGTGCACATCTGGAGAAGCACCATCTGCCCTGCAGCTAGAGAGTCTCCCTCAGGATCCAGACCCCACTGGAGACAACTGTGAGAGACTGGACCTGACCTTCAGCTAAAATATGTCACACAGGTGCGCAGCCCGGGAGACAGGTTTTGGAATTTAGAGTTTGAACCTTGTGTGATGGCTTTCAGCATGATAAAATACAATTTTTGTTATACTAACTGTGTATCTACCATCTTTTCATGACAACCACAGCAGCCTTGAACTCACCTGCCTCACAAGTGCTGGGATTAAAGGTGTCTGTGTCGTCGGGTACTGTAAAACTCCTCAGTCAAAGGCCTGACAGGGTCATGGGGAAAACATCATAAAAACAGGATTAAACATTTGAGAAGTCAGGGGACAAAGGCCAAGTGGTAATAAAACCTTTCAAAGGCAGATAAGGAGATGCAGGAGCTACGCTATAGGCCCAGGACGCTGTCTGATGACATCCTTAGCTCCCGGATTGGTGGAAGCCAGTGTTCTGCTGAGTTAATAGCTCCTAAAAGGTCTTTATTTATCATCACAAGCTGTTAGTTCAGATATGGAGTTGGGCAAGGAATGGCCATTCCAGAAGCTAAAACCAGCCCAAGATAAAGTAATTAGCCTCTGAACCTGCAAAATTCCAGTGTCTCCACAGAACGGAAAGTCCCATCAGTCCGTCAGTCTCTGCAGACACAGACTCCTCCCTGGAGTTCTGTTCACAGCAGACACAGCTTCTCTTCAGGAACTTTGGTTCACAACAAATAGCCACACAATGAGTATTCACAAACAGGCCCTTAAAGAAAACACACATATAGTGTGTGTGTGTAGAGGGGGGGGATAACTTCTTTTGTGTGATGTATGTGCATTTTCATGTGCACATATATGACAGCCTCAGGGGTCATTCCTCAGGTGCTGTCACTCTCTTGGTTGATTGTAGAGTTTTCATTTTGTTTTGAAGATGAAGCGCTTGCTAGACTAGCTGGCCAACAAGCTCCAGGGATCTGCCATCTCTGTCTCCTCAGTGTGTGTGTGTATGCCGTGGATCCTAGGGCTCTGACTCCGGTCCTCAAGCTTGTAAGCAAGCACTTTACTGACTGAGCTCACTCACTCCTCAGTCTGAATGATGTGTTCTAGACTGGTTTTTTTTCTTTCACCTTTTTATCTGTTGAAAGATTTCCAGCCACGGGGAGAGGCTAGGATGCAGCTCATCCATAAAGTGCATGCCAACATGTCTGAGGTCCTGGGTTTGATTCCCTAGAACAAACAGGAACATGAAGGTCATGGCGTTACCTACGTAGTACATGAGCTGAAACAGGATGACTATGTCTTGCTGTGCCTTGATCCCATTAACTCTCAGGTGAGGATGATAATAATCGAATACATTTGTCATTTAGGTACGGAAACCATGCCAGGTGTATGGACATGCATACTATATACATCAACCCACACTGCACATCCCAGAAATTAAGGAAAGCACATGTTCATTGTCCATTACCCCAGGGAGCTCCAGGGAGCATTAGGAACCACCCATGACCCTCTTTCCCTCAGGAACACTACATACTGCTCAAGGCCTCTATCATAATCTCACCACGGACCAGTGAATTCCCAGGCTGGCAGAAGGAGTAGGCACCCCTGGAGACAAAGTGAGGTCTTTTGGGGGTTCACTTTACAAGTATCGCCTTCCAACAGGGCTGTTCACTTCCTCCTACTCATTTTGTTTTTGTAAACAGAAGCCAGAAGATCAAGATCAAAAATCACGGCTATAGTGTTCCAAGTGCTAGAGTGAAAATGTATACTGTGTCCAGAGGTGTTTCTCCTCAGCACTGTAACAGCAGCTAGCGTTGGAAGGGCTTTAAAGAGTGTACCCCAAGTGGAAATCCTTGATTAACCATGGCGTCTGGGAGCATAATTATTCACTATTTCTAAAATTTTGTTTCCTAGGCTGAATGATAAGGTACACAACACTAAAATGGAAGTTTCAGAAAAGGCTAAATTATGACTCTCATAGATATGAGATTAAACTTCTATTAAATACATATATGAGTGTTCGTATGCTAAGAGGGATCCAGGTGAAGGGCTCTGGCAGGCCTGAGCATGGCAAACATGGCTCTGGCAGGCCTGGCCCTTCCCCCATTCCCTCTGCCTTGCTAAACTGATAGATAACATTCCTGAAGCTAGTCACCAAGGTCTGTTCCTTTATCTGGCCACTTCGTCCTCCTGAGGCTGATGACCAAGGTCCAGCTATCAAAGTCCTGAAGTCCAGCAATCAAAGGCCCCTTTTGGCTACCCTAATTAACATGCCCAATCAAAACAAATCAACTCATTTTAACACAAGTTTCTCCTTTTTCCTTTATAAACTGTCACCTGCCTGTGGGCCACATCTGTCTGCTCTCTCTCTCCAGAAGCCGTCTTTGCCCCTTAAGGGCAAATATTCCCCCCCCCACCCCGTTCCCTTCTCCTTCTTGCTCTTGTGCCAATTATGTTCTTTCTCCAGGTTTACGTGGTAGTGGGTCCAAAAGTAAAGATTAGAGTGTTCAGGTTTACATGGAATAAAGGCGCACTGAGCTAAGTATAAATGGAGACAAAAGCCACTGTGTCCATGGTGTAGAGGAGTCACTCAAACCCTTCATAGGTAGGGACAGCATTTACACGTCTGTCAGTCCTTACAGTTCAGAGCAGTTGCAAACAGAATGAACAGGGACAAAGCCCAATGGTAGAAATCTTCCTGGAAAACCGGCATCTCTCTTGAATGAGCTTTATAAGTAACCACCATGCCACGCACAGACAGAGAGGAAGGAATCACATGGGTTGACAATCAGTCTCCAGAGCTAACTACCTCATGAAGTCACTTCCTTTGATTCCCTAAACTAATCACTATAATGGATGACTTCAACTTTCTTCTGAACTCTGTGGGCATATACATGGTACACATGCGCACATAGTACATATACACACATGCAGGCATACACATGGTACACATGCATGCATGCAGGCATGCACACAGTACATATAAACACATGCAGACATATACATGGTACACATGCATGCATGCAGGCATGCACACAGTACATATACACACATGCAGACATACACATGGTACACAGGCATACATTCAGGCATGCACACAGTACATATACACACATGCAGGCATATACATGGTACACATATACATGTAGACATGCACATGGTATACACACACATACACATGCAAGCCAAACACTCAGGCTGGAGAGATGCCTCAGTGGCAAAGAGCACTGGCTGCTCTTCTAGCAGATCCAGGTTTGATTTCCAGCACCCACATGGCAGCTCACAACCATCTGTAACTCCAGTTCTAAGGTATCCAACACCTTTTTCTGTCATTGCAGACATTCACAAATGTGGTGGACAGACATACATGCAGGAAACATACTCATACAAAGAGAAAAAGTGTTCATACAAACAACCAAAAAAATGAACAAATCGAAAAGTTTAAAAACATATATACATACACACACACACACACACACACACATATATAAATAGATGGTGTCAAGAAGAGTTACCCAGTATGCCTACAACCAGACACAGACAGCTATCTCTTCCCTCCTGCTACAAAAAAGCAGAGGCCCCGTTGCCCAGGGCAGACCAGGCCCGATTCCGCCACCTACCCAGTGTTCTTGCAACATGTGTTCTATTTTCATCACTAATTTTTTATGGAAAAACATGCTCCCAGACTGCTTTAGAAGAATCTGAGTCTTATTCAGGGTGTTCTCTGACTCCCAATTAAAGTTAGAAACCTACAGTGGCATCAGCTGAAAAATAACCCAAGTCTTTAGGAATAAGTTATTATGCTCCATGGCGCCCTTGTCCAAAAGAAAAAAGGTATCAAAGGGGAAATGAAGGGGCTGGGAGACGGCTCAGCCGTTGAGCGTGGGTGCTGCTCCTGCAGAGGACCTGAGTTCAGTTCCCAGCACCTGTATCAAGTGGCCCACCACCACCTGTCACTCCAGCCTCAGGATATCCATTCTCTCTCCCAGACTCTGCATGTGTGTGTGTGTGTGTGTGTGTGTGTGTGTGTGTGTGTGTGTGTGTAAAACAATAACAATTATAGAAGGGGAGATGATGAACTTGAGAGAATGAGGGGGCACAGGAGGGAGAGGTGGAAATGATGCCAACCTGGTATTTATATATGAAATCCTCAACAAGAGTAACATTTAAAATGACACTTCAAATAATCTCTAATTAAAAAAAAAAAACAGGAATATGTGCTGTGACACAAAGGGAGCCCATGTAACTTGTGACTCCCATGATTTTACAGGACAACAGAGGCACAAGCCGATGAGCAAACTCCACTTGGAAAAGCCTGAGTCACGGTGAAATGGAAGTTCTTAGAAAATCCCAGTCACTGCCAAACACACTTGGCTTACACCGCCGAGCGTGGGTGGAGGAGTCTGATCGCACACGAACTCCTGGACACATCCTTGGGAGTTCCCTCCCAGGGGAGATTTGATTGATTGGTGGACACACAATGCATGAGAGAACCCCATATATAACTTATTAACTGACCTCAGGCAAACATAAATGTTGGCACCACAGTCCAGCAAATGCCCTAACAACACTTTCTAAGCACACTCTCCCCACAGGGACATGCTGGGAATCACCCCAAGAAATGTGTCTGTACAATCAGATAGTGTATAAAAACATTACACTTACAATCTGTGGGCAGGACACATGTCACTGGTAAAGACACAGACCAAGAGTCAAAGAATGGGAAACACTATCAAGTGAATGGAGGCTGAGCTATCTCTGTAACAAACTAGACTTTAATTAGGCAGAAAAGATAAAGAAGGCCATCACATATTAAGCAAGGAAGCTATTCATCAAGATGATATAATGATTGTAAATGCATGTGCATAAAATATTGGGTTTCTAAACTTAATGAGACAAAAACTTGTGGGCATACAGCGTCTGATGGGTCCTGACACAATCACAGTGGTGGGTAAGTTTGATGTCCACCCTCATCTCTACTTAGGCCATCTAAACAAAAAAGTCAACCAAGAAATCACAGAGTTAAAGTACACCACAGATCAAATGAACCTAACAGATGTGTGAGAATAGGCCATCCAGAGACAGGAACACTACCCTTGCTGAGGAGCTGCTGACAGATGATGGCTGCCAAGAGAGGAAGAGTCAGTGTTCTTTAGGGGTGTGCTGACCCTGTTAGTGGACGACATCATATGTGTGCCCATATGGGCAACACCAACTCAGTGTGCTATTAAATAGAGGAAAGGAGGAACAGGAGGAGGAGGAGGAGAGAGAGAGAGAAAGAGAGAGAGAGAGAGAGAGAGAGAGAGAGAGAGAGAGAGAGAGAACAAGGTTATGAAGTTGTTAGGGGGATTAGGAAGACTGGGATCTAGCATAAGTTAGTGAGACACATGAAAGGTGCACGTGTATGAAATTCTCAAAGAAAAAAGTTGTAAAATATTTTTTAAAGAATATGGCAACCAACAGAAACATACTTTTTTCAGTACCCATGGAACTTCTCAAAAACGAACCTCGTATGAGGCCATAAAGCAAGCCCTGCCAAATAAAAAAAATATCAACAACTGCTGTGTCCAGTTGAGTCACAGTGACGTCTCAGGGGCCATGAGCACTGGCAGTTCTTGCAGAGGAGCCAGGTTCAGTTCCCAGCACCTACACACACACACTCATCAACCACCACTGTTCTACACTGACACACACACTCATCAACCACCACTATTCTACACACACACACACACACACACACACACACTCATCAACCACCACTGTTTTACACTGACACACACACACTCACTCAAACACCACTATTCTACACAGACACACACACACACACACACACTCATACAAGGTAGGAAACAGAAGGCCATAAGGGCTACTTTATGCTTAGTCAACATGATGCAGATGTGAGTAACCAGTAACCATGAGTCAGCTAAAACTTGACTGACCCTGGACATGGTGAGAGAGTGAGTCAGCAATGATGCTGACACTAGATGTCTGGGACACCCAAAAGTAAGCAATGATGTAATCTATTATGTAACTATTCTTGACAAAAAAAAAAAAGCCACTTTTGGTGATTCTGTATAAATATGGTAATGAGTGTTTTCACCTTTTGCCTTTGCCAACCAGCCTGTGCCTGTGTATACAATTATTCTCCCTCTCTCTCTCTCTCTCTCTCTCTCTCACACACACACACACACACACACAGAGAGAGAACAGTGAGCTGAACACTGTGGAAACACTCAGCATATTCCTTTACCTAAAAGAGTTGAGTTTGTTTGGGAAACAAGATGTCCATGTGGAACCTTGGAACAGTATTAAGAGCTACTCATTAAGTCATTAAGAGCCACAGACAACAAACCTGAGAGCTTAGAAAAAAAAAAACCGTGGTGGGCAGACAGGACACACCCCCAACATGCAGAAGTTTGAGGGAGCAGCTCCCTTATAGAGTCAGAGACCAGGGAGGGGCTCAGGTCTCACACAAAGACGAGGAGGACCCGGAGGCACTGCAGATGCCCTCCTCAAGGAAAGCTGGACTGAGGGAAATTAACGAGACGGCAAACAGCAGCGGTGGGAGGCAGCCAGCCCAGAGCCAGCCAGAGGCATCATGGAGGGTAAGTGGTAGACATAACAGTGGGGGTTAACCAGCCAACAGCCAGCTGGAACCATCCTGCCTAGTAATGTGTGTAATCCCAGCCCGTGGGAGGCAGAGGCAGGAGGATTTCAGGAAGCCTGAGACCAGACGGGTAGGGAGCTCCAGGTTGGCCAGGAGCTGCACAGCCAGGTACTGTCTCAAGGAGCAGAAAAGGAAGGAATTTCCAGTAGGCAGGCAGCAGCCACGTCGACAAAGGGCGGGGGCGGGGCACAGTTACCTGAATAGGAGGCTGGTTTGTCAGTGTTAAAAATTAGGGACTTCCTCATTTCTACACAAATAGCAATTCTGTGTGTGCATCTTTGAGAGTTGTGCTTTTGCATTGACACCCTGACCTATAGCGTTTTGTCTGCTGCATTTTCTGGGGAATCCAGCCAGTAGGCAGCTCCATCCCAATGCTGACATCAATACTGAAGGGAAAAGCCAAGCTGAGAGTCAGACTCTGGGCTTCTTCAACTTTGTGACTTTGTCAGGACCCTCATTGTGTTCAGACTCCCTCGCATGTCATGAGCTATCTCTCAGGGCCCCTTGTGTTGAATTTAATCCATGCACATCCTTCTAACACGGGCTCATCCTAGCTGACGGAAAAAAGAACTGGTGTCTTACAATGGGGTCAGCCAATGACAGACAGAGGGACAGGGAGAAAAATTCAGTCTCTGACTTGCAGAGAATGAAAAAGAAAGTAATGAGCCAGGCACAGAGGCTCGAGTCTTTAGTCCCAGCACTTAGGAAGCAGAGGCAGGAGGATCTCTGTGAGTTTCAAGCCAGCCTAGTCACATGGGGAGATCAGGACGGCCAGGTCTACAAATAGAGACCCCGTCTTAAAAGCACATAAAATAAACAAAAGAAAGAAAGAAAACCCAAAACATTACATATTGTTCTAGTTTGCTTTGTGCACCGTTATAAAACACTGACCAAAAGCATCTTTGGGAGGGAAGAGTTTGTTTAAGAGTTTGTTTAAGCTTACAGGTTGTAGTCTGTCATCGAGGAAGGCCAATGCAGGCACTCAAGGTAGGAGTCTGAAGAGAAACTGGGCCAGAGACCATAAAGATCCCTGCTTCCAGGCTCGTGTTCAGGTGCCTTTATGCCTAGGGAGGGCACCATCCACAGTGGGATGGGCCTTTCTATACCAATTAGCAATTAAGAAAATGCATACACACACACACACACACACACACACACACACACACACACACTGTGCTGGATAGTTTTATATCAACTTGACACAAGCTAGAATCATCTGAAAGGAGAGAATATCAGTTGAAAAAAATGCCTCCATCAGATCCAGCTTTAGGGCATTTTCTTAATTAGTGATTGGTGGAGGAGGGCCCAGCCCACAATGGGTGGGGCCATCTCTGAGCTGGTGGTCCTGGGTTCCATAAGAAAGCAGGCTGAGGACTGGAGAGATGGCTCAGAGGTTAAGAGCACTGACTGCTCTTCCAGAGGTCCTGAGTTCAATTCCCAGCAACCACATGGTGGCTCACAACCATCTGTAATGAGATCTGGTGCCCTCTTCTGGCCTGCAGTCATACATGCTGTATACATAATAAATAAATAAATCTTTAAAAAAAAAAAAAAGCAGGCTGAGCAAGCCATAGGGAGCAAGCCAGTCAGCAGCACCCCTCCATGGCCTCTGCATCAGCTCCTGCCTCCAGGTTCCTGCCCTGTTTGAGTTCCTGCCATGACTTCCTTAAATGATGGACTGTTACCTGGAAGTATGAGCTGAAATAAACCCTTTCCTCCCCAAGTTGCTTTTGGTCATGGTGTTTCATGACAGCAATAGCCATCCTAACTAAGACACAAACACACTCCCACAGGCCAATCTGATGGAGGCCATTCTGCAATTGAGAGTGACTCTACCCAAGTGTCTCTAGGTTCATGTTAAATTGGCAGCTGAATCTGACTATGACACATACTATGTGGCTTCATCTGCTCACCACTGTTGAAATAAAAGGACTGTAGACGTAGGGAGCAGGTGCCTGGTTGCCAGGGGGCTGAAGTGTGTTCTTTGTCTTGATTGTGGTAGATAAAAGGTGTGTGTGTATGTGTGTGATAAAATTATGTAGAACTAAATACACATAAATGAAGGCATAAAACTGGCGTATTCTGAACATGCTTGGTGGATTGTTTTGCCATCGGTTTAATGAAGGGATTGTTGTACTATAGTTTTGCAAAATCTGGGAAGCTGGTCAAAGGTTAAGGTACTTTCTAGATTCTTCCTGGTAACTCTATGTCAGCCTATAATTATCTCAAGATTGTCATCTGAAACTGGGCATGGTAGCACACACCTGTAATCCCAGCACCTGAGAGGCAGAAGCTGAGCATCAGAGGTTCCAGGTTATCCTCAGATACACGGCCAGGTCAAGGCTAGCCTCAGCTACAGAGACCCATCTGAAAACAGCAACAGATACTTCCATTGGGGGGAAATGGGGTTTTTCTTGTTATTAACTGTTTGTTAAGAAACTAATTGAAAAATTACCTAAAAATGGTGAAATAATTGCGATCTGTGTTAAGCAAAGCTAAATAACAGAATGTTTCACAATGACAGGAATATTCTGTGTATGCACTGATGCACACAGGGGCCACTGACACATGACTATTAGACACCTCACTATGACTACTGCAAATAAGGCCAAAGTTCCTAATTTCATTAATTTTGACTAAGTTTAGATTAAATGGCCACTTGTTGTTGGCAGCTAATTAGGGTACAGCAAAAAAATGGGACCTGAAGTCATATGGAAATCCCAGACATAGGTTAAAGTGTGGCCAAGGAGCTTTGCAGTGAACAGAAACGAACTTATTTTGACCTTGTAACAGAATGGCTTCCAACCTTCAGATGGGGTCAGGTTGGTGGTCCATCATTCCTCCCTTACCTTCTGTGTCCCTTTCAAATCCTTGCTAGGGACAGTCATTCATGTCTGTTGTATGGACTGATAATGCCTGCGGCAGACGGTAAATATCTTAGCTCTTTCTATCTGGTGGAAAACAAAATTTGAAATGCATCAGAAGATATGTGGCCATATTGTGAGTAGCATCAGGAGGAGTCTTGGGGGTCTGCAGCAGCTGAAACCAGAGTGGCCAGCCAGGGGAGCCAGTGAAATAGGGATTGGTACCAATTATCTCCTCACTCGTAGTCTGTTTGGTTTTAAGATTGTTTCTAACTATACCTAGGGTTTCTCTAGTTACACCTGATTGGATAGCATAGAAATGGCCAATTTCTCCCAGGACTACACATTAGCCCTCCTTGATTCATGAAGAGCAAATTGAGACCTCTCTTGTTTCATAATACTATTTCTGCTACAGAGTCATTGTCATTGTCATTGTCATTCTAATCTGGAGGCTGACTTTTCCAAAAACCCAATCCTGTTTAACGTGGGCATTTAGGGTTTTGAACTCTTGATCCTGCAGGATTAGTGCCAATGTTCTTAGTGCCTCCGGGCCAGCTACTCCTGCACCCACTAAAACTGGAATTAAATGGGAGCTGCCCACTATGGTCAGACATGAGTAGCCTGTGTCCCCATCCTAAATATAAATTTGAGGGGTAACATGAGTGAGAATATAAAAAAAATGGATGTGTTCCATGTAAAATGCGGGAGACTGATAAGCAATGCGTAAAACCTTCCGTACAGGCCCACCAGGCATCCGAAGGGGCGGGAGAGTTGTTTGTTCTCAGGGCCAGTTGACAGTTAGGTTTTGTACAATGGTCGTACAACTTTCCAAATAAAGAGATGCCAAGTGATCTGATGTGTTGGACATAACACATAGTCCCTGTCTCTGTATGTCACCTCAGGTTAGCTGGGGCTGGGACCAGGAACAAGTATCAGCAATGAGTTGTGGTCATGCCGCAGAGACAGGTTATAAGCCATCCCCACATAGTAAGGGAGTTTGGGCCCAGACAAAGCCAACGATCATGCTAGCCGCAGAATGATTAAGGAAGGAAAAGGCTGCTGAGAGCGTAGTCCAGAGGGGAACCTCTGTTGGGAGAGTGGGTGTAGGTATTGGAGGCCTTTGAGTTTTGAATGGGGGCAAGGTGTCTGGAAGTGTATGTGGAGGAGGTGGGTGAGATGAGGGTAGTGTGGTAGAAGTTGAAATAGGCCTGAAAAGGCAAGTCCTCAGGATATGTGCATGTTGCGGTAGGTTGTAGGCGTGCTATGACAGGACCTGGTTTTGTGATGGGGAAATCTGGGGTATCAGGAGAAGATTTTTATTGGGGTCTATAGGTTTGGTATTTATGATTGAACACATTTTCTTTGAATTGTAATAAGGGTACTGGGATCATGTCCAGAGGGATATAAACTAAGTCCCCAGGTTCATCTGGCATTCTATGGAGAATCATATAGGTTCCACATTTTGAGCATAAAGGTTATAGGATTGTTTGCATGACCGACCCTTGCTCACAGTTGGGACTGATCTCAGCAGGGTTTCAGGTTATAATAATAAGATCGACTTTGAATTTCTCTCAGGGGTCTATAGTTACACAGCTCAAGAAGCACAATAATATTCATGTTCACTATTTTCAGCACAAGAGAAAGCCCCATGAACTGGACAGGCATTAATCTGGGTGCCTTGTAAACTTCTTTCTTGACTAAGATGGCTACAACCCCATATCTGCATGTTCTTTTCTTGGGCATGAACATGAACTTGATTGATCCCAAACCTGTAACCAGGCCAAGCACCGACAGTACAACCCAAGCTGAATAAATTGCAAAGGTCAGTGCTCAGCCTGTGTTGATCCTGGGTCCTGACTGAAGCCAAAATGTTTCCTGTTGTTGTTAATCTAAGTTCTCAGTTGGAGGTGGGAAGTTTGTGGGGATATTATGGTAGCTAGAGCTAGTTAAGGGCCTGAATATAATCCAACAGGTTAGAACAGCCGTTATGGCAGATATAGCAATAAAAGAAAACAAGAACAGATTAGTAACAAATCATTACACCTTAGAGATCTTAATCTCAAGAGGGCCACACTAGGTCACCGTCCGTTTCTGGTGCCCCACTTCTCCTACTATAGTGTCTTCAGGTGCCTTCTTGAGGTGTGAGTGATAAATCCAGGAGTGCTGAGTATCCAGAGAATCATGGTGTAAGGTCCTTTCCATCTGGTTATTTTTGTTGTTGTTGTTTTGTTTGTTTTAGATAGATTTATTTATTTATTTATTTATTTATTTATTTATTTATTTATTTATTACATATAGTGTTCTGCCTACATGTATGCCTGCACACCAGAAGAGGGCACCAGAAATTATTATGGATGGTTGTGAGCAGCCATGTGGTTGATGGGAGTTGAACTCAGGACCTCTGGGAGAGCAGCCAGTGGGCTTAACCTCTGAGCCATCTCTCCAGCCCTACCCACTGGTCAGTTTTGAAGCAGCAGATTAACACAGCATCACCAGGCTGGAATGAGTGGTCAGGCAGACGGTACCCAACAAGCTGAGCAGCCTGGACCTGAGGAAAGATCTTCTCCAACGTGAACTGCAGTCCTTCTAAGGATTCAGAGATTGGGGGGAAAAAACTGGACAGCCCCCCCCCCCCCCCCGCCGTGTACCCAAGGGATGACAGGAAGCAGTTGCCCAAAGACTTTCTCATATGGGGTGAACTTTTCTCAGTCCGGGATACAAGGGGGTCTCAGGAGGACATAAGGCAAGAGATCAACCTAGTTACCACCAGTCTCGAGTGTATTCAGTTAATATCTTTTATAGTTCTATTCATCCTTTCTGTCCATCCTGAACTTTGAGGATGATACAATGTAATTTCCAGTTCATGTGAAGAGTCTTTGAAAGTAATTGAGATAATTTGGCCATAAAGATCTGGCCATTGACCCTAGAGACGAAGGGAGGCCAAACCTGGTAATGATTCCCACTATGAGTCCTTTTGCAACTACTTGGGCTGTTTTGTTCAGGAAGGAAAAGCCTCTACTCAGCCTGAGACAGTGTCAGCCCAGCAGATATTTGTATCCATATAGTCCTGGTTTGCCTTCGGTGAAGTCAGATTCCCAAAACTCACCAGGCACAGTACCTTGGATTCACTGTCCTGGAGGCAGCATGTCCTTTCTAACATTTATCTGGGTGCAAGCCAAGCAGCAATCCAAAATGTTATGGAGTATTTCTCAGAGTTCAGGTAGCCAGACCTGAGGGGGAGATAAGTCCTGAGATCTTTTTAGGTGACAAATTCATTGAGTGATGTAGGGAAAATAGCCTGTTCCTGTCCAATGACTTTAGCATGCAAATCCTTCCATCCGGTAGGACCCACTGACCATGGCTGTTTTCTCTGGGCTCCCAGGCTAGAAATATGACAATCTCCAATGAGTTACATTTGGGAACATCCTCAACAAGGTGGAGTAGGGGCTTAGGGGTGGCCAACAATTCCAGGATAGTCTGGGTTCCCCCAGAGCCTCATCTCTGGCAACCTGATTTGCATAGTTATTGCCTTGGGTCTGTGGGCTGGGTCTTGTTGGTGCCCTGGCCAATGTGTAATAGCCAGTTAGGCAGGTAGCCAGATGCTCTCCAAAAGCTGTGTAGTAATCTCCTGTTTATTTTTGATGATTTTTTCCTTCTGATGTTAAAAGGCCCCTTGTTTATATATTTGTCCATGGACATGA